>PVHX01000980.1:0-43452 GCA_004024805.1 Geosciurus inauris | reverse complement strand
TTTTCCTCTAGAAATTAAAAAGTCATCCAGTACCTGTCATTTATGCTATTAAATCCTTTAATTGCTTTGACCAAAAACAGAACGAGTTGATAATAAGTGTCTCGAATTTCTTTGTGTAGATCAGCACCACAGCCTTCCAAGTGTCCAAAGTAACTAGAAAGAAAAGAAACCATGGACTTAATTGCCAGGACAGCTTTTACTTAATAATCCTTATTCCATATATGAAAGAGCCCAGAAATGGCAAGCTGAACTAAGTGGTGCCAAAACTTAAGTGATAACAGGTGCAATAATTTTAGAAAGTAACGGAGAAAACAGCAAGTGAGTCGAATTGACCAGGTCAAGAGAGCTACCCGACAAAAGTCTGGAGATGATAACTATTCACCATTCTTTATTAATATAAAAGCCATGCTTCCTCCCACTCCTTGAGTGCCAGATACTTCCTTTTTTTTCACAAGTTACCTCATTTAGTCCTCTCCACACAATCATGCCCACCCTTCTGCCTCCCTTTATCGATGACTTTAGAATTAAGGTCACTGGCTTTTCTACCTTCATCCTTTCACCTTGGTGACTTCAACATCCCTAGGAGTGATGCCACTTTTCCTTTTTCTCTTGACTCTCTGTCACCTTCATTGCCAAGGTGACAATGTCACTTCATTGTCACTCTTCTATCCCCTTAGCCATTCCAGTTTCATGGTCGTTACCTTGACACTGTCATCAAGTGATGGCTAACTTCAGAGCATGCAACTCTGCCTACAACCTCTCATCCTACTGTCCTACTGTGGACTCTCATACAATCTCTTCTTCAATTCCAAATGAGCCTTGGCCCATGAGGATAAATCACTTTCACCATCCTAATTCTACCATGCTTTTTCTCTGCTCCCTTTTTAAGTTTGGATTTCATGGTCCATCACCATACACTATAACAACGTCAACTCCCTGGCTTCCTTCTACTTCCATCTGTTTGCCTGATAAATTTTATACTTGTATCAAAACTGCTATACATAGAAATATCACATAACCCAGTGGACCAATGTCACTTTAAATTCATGACCATACTTCTCAAATAAGCACCAAGAAATTATAAGGCAATTTCATAGACTGATTTTCTTAATTTTCATACCATCTAGAACCTTCTTGCTTCTCCTTAAACAGCCTTCTTAACCTTCCATTTTTTGATAATGACTATCCTCATATTTTGTTCTAAAAAATATAAATGATCATAGGAAATCCTTCATCTCTGTACAAGCCAATTTACCAACCAACTTGCATTTTGCACTGAACTGTTTGTCCTGTTTCTTTCTCCTACCACACATAAGGTCTCCTTGATTCTGTGCAAAGCCAAACTCTCAACTATGCAGCTGCTACTGCAGACTATCCCTCTTCCCCTACATTGGCTTCCTCTCCTACTGATTTATTCCCACCAATGTTCAAAAGCACTCTAACACCTCAGTAGCAGAGCTGGGGGTGTAGCTCATGGTAGAGCATGTGCTCAATCCCCAGCATCACAAAAAATAAAAACAAAGCAAAATCCTTAGTTATCCATATCCCCTTTTCTCTGCTCCCTTTTAATGTCTCTTTTTAGCTCACTCAAACTCTTGCATTAGCATTTGACACAGCTGACTATTCTTTTTAAGTTGTCAATGGGCCTTTTTTTTTTGGTACTGGAGATTGAACTCAGGGGCACTCAATCACTGAGCCACATCCCCAGCCCTATTTTGTGTTTTTTATGTAGAGACAGGGTCTCACTTAGTTGCTTAGGTCCTCGCCGTTGCTGAGGCTGGCTTTGAACTTGCAATTCTCCTGTCTCAGCTTTCCTAAGTGCTGGGATTATAGGCTTGTGCCACCATGCTCAGCTCCCTTTTTTATTTTTATTTTTTAAATATTTTTTAGTTGTTGATAGATCTTTAGTTTATTCATTTATTATTTTATATGTGGTGCTGAGGATCGAACCCAGGGCCTCACGCATGCTAGGCAAGTGCTCTACCACTGAGCTACAGCCCCAGCCCCACAGCTCCTTTTTTTAAAAACTTATTTATTTATATGCAGTGCTGAGAATTGAACCCAGTGCCTCATACATGCTAGGCAAGGGCTCTACCACTGAGCTACAACCTCAGCCCCACAGCTGACCATTTTTGTCTTTGGAGATACATTCTTCTCTCGGCATGTATGGCCCTTTGATAACTTTAGCTACCTCCTACTCTGATTTCTAAATAAAGATGTGTCTCAAAGGCTCAGTCCAGGGCTCCTTATTGTCTATCTCTGCACTCTCTTTAGGTCTCATCTGGTCTCATGGCTTTAAAAAACACCTATATGCTCATGGCAATTGAATTCTATCCCTCATCCTGACTTCTTTCCAGGACTTCTGCCTCTAATCTTGGTCTTCCTGATATCATCATTTGGGTATCAAAGAAGCAGGTCAAACAATATGGCCAAAACAAAACTTTTTATTCTTGCCCCAATCCATTTCTTTCATACATTCTTCCTCTGTAAAATACATCACCATTCACCCAGCTACTCCAGGAGAAATCTTAAGAGTTTCTTCTTGTGATTCCTACCTTTCATTCTCCCTTTCTGTCTAACCTATAGATAAGTCCTGACAATTCTACCTTCAGAATATAGCCCTAAGGCCATCGTTTCTTTCCATCTCCAGTAGCACTCCCTAGTCCAAACCATCACCATTTCCTGCCTCCTTAGGACACAACAGTATCCTACAATAACTACTATATCCTAACTGCTTTTCCTATTTCCACTCTTTCCACATGGTGGCTAAAGGTATCTTTTATAAATCAAAGTGTGGACCTCCTTGGTTTCAAAATCTTCAGTGGTTTTTCCATCTGCAACTCAAGATAAAATCCACACATCTTGGGGTGATCAGGGTCCTGCCTAACTTTCTGACCTTGCCTTACCCTATTTCCTCCTTTCACTCAGCAATGCTGTTTCTTGGACTAATTCCTATCCTAGAACCTTTATACTGTTCATTCTACCACTTCTTCCTGACCTCAGGTATTAGGTCACTTTGTATTACATCACCACTCAGTATTACATCATCACCTGACCTCAGGTATTGGGTCACTCTGTATTATATCACCACATAGCAACATCACTATCTGATTCTTTTTTTCCCTGGTATTGGAAATTGAACTCAGGGCCTCACACTTGCTAGGCTATACCACTGAACTATATCCCTAGACCTTTCTTTTCTTTTATTATTATTATCATTATTATTATTGGTACAGGGAATTAAACTCATGGTTGCTTAACCACTGAGCCACAACCCCAGCCCTTTTATATATTTTATTTAGAAACAGGGTTTCGCGGAGTTGCTTAGGGCCTCACTAAGTTGCTAAGGCTGACTTGAACTTGCTATCCTCCTGCCTCAGCCTCCCAAGTTGCTGGGATTACAGGTGTGCACCACCGCACCGGGCCCTTTTATTTTATTTTGAAATGGTCTCTTGTGAAGTTGCTCAGGTTGTCATTGAACTTGTAATCTTTCTGCCTCAGCCTCTTGAGTAGCTGGGATTACAGATGAGTGCTACTGTACCTGGCATAATATATTTTCATTTAGTTTTTTTTTTAATTTTTTTTTTTAGTTGTAGATGGACACAGTATCTTTTTTTTTTTAAATATTTATTTTTTTAGTTGTAGGTGGACAGAATATCTTTATTTTATTTTTATGTGGTGCTGAGGATCGAACACAGTGCCTCACGCATGCTAGGCGAGCACGCTACCACTGTGCCTTAACCCCAGCCCCTGGACACAGTATCTTTATTTCATTGCTTTGTATGTGGTGCTGAGGATCGAACCCAGGGCCTCATGCATGCGAGGCAAACGCTCTACCGCTGAGCTACAATCCCAACCCTCATTCATTTAGTTTTAAATGCTCTCTCTTGCTCTCCAGTAGAATATAAGTTCCATTACAACCTTGTCTGCTTTGTCCATTATTGTATACAATGCTTAGAATGATAGTCAAAAAATATTTATCAAGCAAAGGTTAGAATCACCTTGAGAGATTAATATCATTACTGTGAGCATCACATTTAGCTCACAGCTGCTAGGGGCTAAATGACAATATGGGTACACAAGGAATACAATTCTCACTCTCTAGTAAAATAAAGCTGATAAAGTCATCAGGAAGATTGAACATGTTCCTGGTACTTACTAAAATGATATAACCCATTTTTCCTTGGGATGAGAGAATAAATTCAGCAAAAAAATGTAACTTCGAATTCTATATGGACATGACAGTTATTCATTAGAGAAGACAATTAGGATTTCTTTAAAACGACCTCTGCTGATCTCCTTGCAGACTCAGCATTTGTACTTACTTGGTAAAATCTTTCTGACAGGTCAGGAGTTCCAACAGGAAAAGTATATATGGTGGATGGAAGCAATGAGGCTGCCCAAGGGACTCTGTACAGTACTGAATTATCCTCAGGACTTCCAGGATGCTCTGGGCTTGGGCTTTCCTCAAGGAAAGAACCTTTACAACACTAAAGACAGAACTCAAGTCAGGAACATTCAGAAAACTCCTGAGCTGAGGCAGAAGGAAAATGTACCCTCCACCCAAGTTCTGAAGCTATATGAATGAAAAGGAAAGACTATTGTGAGGATTAGAAATAACATGCAGGAACAGTATCAATATCTGTTTGCTACATTTAGTCATCACTCAGCATTATAAATTAGTGCACATTAACTGCAGAAACCCAACAACTTATTTTTAAATTAAATAATTCAAAATGAACTCTGATGTCTTTACTTCCCTGAAGAGACAAGCTTTCGTTTTTAGTATAAGAAATTCTTCACTAACTTCAAACTCATCATACTTCCAAAGATGTAAGCCTACAGGCAAGTAATTTTGTCAGAAAATATCAAATTCTAAATTTCTCCCAGGGTTAAAATAAGACAAAATTTTAAGTGGCAGCTACCAAAAGAAATGCTTTTTTGTTTTTTTAATCCTAATGATACTGCTGAGATACATTTTATAAACAGTATAATGTACAAGTTTTAAGTGGGAAAAAAACCCATTTAAAGGAAAAAAAATAAAAAACTTTTCTTGAATATTCAAAACAAGCTTTGGTCTATCCTAAATATTATCTGTTCTTTTTAACACAAACTTCAAGCCTTTGACTACACTGGGTACCTGTGGCTTGAAAAGACAGAGTACTGGGAAGGAATGATTGGCTCACCTCTCATGAGAGAGTGACTGATCTTTAATGAAGTCCATGACATCTTTTAAAACTGGGTATTTCTCTTTTACTGTGGGCACTGGTCTGGCCTCCTCCATGGATCTGAAGGAGAGAAGCCGGAGTCGCCCTCGGGTGAAGGGAGGCCGCCGGGTGGGTGTGGAAGGTGATGAGGGCTCTTCAGTTGTAGAAGGTTCCACAATAGGAGGGCCACTGCTGGGTGGCAGCTTTGGTGGGACCTCCAAGCCAGGACTCTTGTCTCCTGCAGTTGGTACTGCTGCTTCAGTGGGTGATGCTGAGGCTTGGAAATGCTCCTCTACCACAGAGCTTGTCCTCTGGCGCCTGTCAAGTGGCTGGAGGTGATCAGTTTCATCAGCAGTCACCACCTTGTCACAGCTTTCTTTTGAACTTTTAACCATGGGCAAAAATTTTAATAATAGAAGACTTTTCTGAATACACTCTTTTGCTAAATGCAAACAAACACACAAAAAAACCCAAGAATGGTAATGAACAAAAAGTTAAAATTAAATGTATTGCCTACTTTCAGAGAGAAAATAATCTATTTAAACTTTCCAATTTAGGGCAAGAAATACTTTCGTTACTACTGTGATATACACATGTGCTAATGGAATAGAAACAAATTTTATCTCCCTATATAAAACCAAGACCTTTCCAGGACTATCCCGGAATAGTTTTATTGTGAACATTTCAAACATATAGAGAGAACAGTATAAGAACCTCTCAATGTACCTATTACCCAGCTTCAATAATTATCAACTCATGGCCAATCTTGTTTCCGCCATTCCCAGGAATTATTTCCATGTATCCCCTGAATTATTTCCATGTACATCCCAGGGACCAACTTTTTCACCTGTAAAAAGTACAACATTGTTTTGTGTGTGTATAGTACTGGGGGTGGAACTCAGGGCCCTGCATACTAGGCAATGTTTCATTTTGAGACAGGGTCTCCCGAAGTGCTGAGGCTGGCAAGGCAAGTAATCAGAAAGATGCTCCACTTTGGAGCATGTCAATGAATAATTTTTCCTCTCTGGCATTTTCTCCATTAGTGACAAGTATTTGGAAACAAGATTTAACACCTTTATTATTTTCCTTTGGTCTATGGAGCCTCAACTAGAAAGCGAGGCACTAGTTCTCAAAGTTCTGAAAAGAAAATTGAAGGTCAGATGAACACAGCTGGCGGCAGCACACTCACCCAGGCTCTCCGGGTTTGCCTCAGTTGCTTCCAAACTGTGTTTTTCTTCTGCCTCACTTCCCAGGCTCATCAGGGACTTCTGCTTCACCTCTAACTGGGGAGAGGATTTGAGCCACATAATTAAGCTATCCAGACAGGGTGTCAAGGGCAGTCACACTAAATTACTTCAAAGGCACACAGCGTTGAAGAGCACAAAGGACTTTAGCTATTACTCAGTTGCTGAGGACACAGGGCTGAGCTGCTTTTGTATGTTCTGAAAGTCTTTTAGGCTTTGAAATTGTCTAAAGGTATATCTGCAAAACTACCTTCTTTTCAACTATGTGTTATTTGGGAGGATTTTATATACATGACTTTATTAATTTAAAAAAATCTAAAAAACATTGGTGCAGGAGAGGCCTGTATTTCAAGCTTACTAGTACAGACAAAGAAGCCAAGGTCTAGAGAAATGATGGGTCAAGTGTGGACCAAAAAAATCTCATTTTTGAGATGAACTCTCACTGTGTTCCTCAGGCTGGCCTCAAATGCCTGGACTCAACTAGTCCTCCTGCCTCAGCCTCCTGAGTAGCTGGGACTACAAGTGTATGCCACCACATTTGACTTGGATCAAAATTTTATCTTTATTCTACCTTGAATGAGAAGATACCTCTCATAAACAGGGCACAGATAAGCTGAATTTACCTCCTCACTCTCAGATCTAAGACTAAACAGGGCACAGATAAGCTGAATTTACCTCCTCACTCTCAGATCTAAGACTAATGCTTGGTCAAAACTTATACCACCCACCAAGTCACCACCAGAAACCTGGGACTACTCTAAATTCCTCCTTCCTGTTCACCACTCACATCAATCACAATTTTGATTTTATCTCCTCAGTTGCAAAAGCTATCCTTATCTAACTACTGCAATTAAGTCTTCTGCTTTCAATTTCATTATCCATCCTCTACTCAGTTAAAGTTTTTTTTTTCAATTACAGTATATTTAAGACGCAAATAAATATGTAAGGAATAATAGCACTAATACATAGGTACTCATCTCCATGCTTAACAAATAAAAATAATTTTGTATTTTATCTTTTCATGCATTTGTAAATTGTTTTAACTACGTATTTATAGGTGTAACACATAGATTTGGTTTGTATTGGGACTTCATGTAAGGATTACCACACCTACACATTCTTTTGCAACTTACTTTTTTTGTTCAGCTCTGTGAGGGTTATCCATGCTGATTGATACATGTAGCTCTTTTCATTCACTTTCATTCTAATATAGTATTACATTATTGAAAGATGTAACAAGGGCTTATCTGTGCCCTGTTTACTCAGTATTTTCAACAGTCACCAAATTATGATTTTTTTCCTCCACATTTTTTATTGGTGTATTATAGTTATACATAATGGTGGGATTTGTTGTTACATATTAGCACATGCATACAATATAACAATATAATTTGGCCAATATCCTGCCCCATAAATTATGATTTCAAGGGTTCTAAATTATTTTATTTTTATTCATATACCTGAACTTTAGTTTAAAAATAAATTCCTGAAATTATATTCTTGAGAAGAGGCCTACTTACCTTAATGCCATATCATGGTAGGAAAACCTAAAATATATCAAAATCACATGGGAAGGAAAATCTTACCATCCATATTCGAATCCCATCTGCCAAAGAATACACCTGTGCAAACTCTTCACTCAGGGCTATCTTGCCCCTGCTGTTTACTAGGGAAAGAAGGAGAGACAAAGTGATTACATTCAGTTAACTCAATTTGCTACTGTAGCTTTAAGCACAAAATATCTTCTGAACCTCCTAAAATATAGAAAAAGTCTTCCTGACACTCACACATTAGGGGTGGTAAGAGAGACCTGAGGGGGAAAAATTACTGATTAAGCCACAAATACTTGGATGGGTTCTCTGTGTATTTCAAACTAACTTTGTTTAAACTAATAATTTTTGAAATAGAAATACTACTGAAAGTGAATAAAATATGAAAAGTAAAATATAAAAAAATACCTAAAGTAAAATCTTTAAAATATCAGGGTCAGGGGAGTAACTTGGTAGTAGAGTACATGCTTAGCATATGCAAAGTCCTGGGTTCCATCCCTAACATCCTAAAACATAAAAAATTAAAATATTAAAACTGAGTAAAGCAAGTCACAGTGGTGCACACCCAGAGTCCCAGCTATTTGTGAGGAAGATCACTTGATCCAGTGAGTTCCAGACTGGGCTGCACAATAGTGAGACACGGTCTCAAAATAAAAACAAAACAAAAAACGAGTAAAAAAATAATTACTGGGCTGGGGTTGTGGCTCAATGGTACAGCACTCACCTAGCACATGTGAGGCACTGGGTTAGATCCTGAGCACCACATAAAAATAAGTAAACAAATAAAGGTATTGTGTCTATCTACAACTTAAAAATAATCTCTGACATGGAAAACAGTTTATGGTATATTAAATAAAAAAGAAAGCAGGTTATGAAATAGTATAAACAAAAGGATCTCATTTTTTAAGTTTATATGTCATTTATATATAATAGAGAGATATCGATCAATCAATATATAACATGGATGGACATTCACACACATAAATACACCTAGATAAAAGGCCAGGTTAATATACAGAAAAAAGTTAATAGAGGCATTCTCTAAATAGTGAGATTGTAGTTCATATTTTCTTTTTCAGCAGTAGAACTTGAATCTGGAGATTGAACCCAGAGGTGTTTTAACACAGAAATTCATCCCTAGTCTTTTTATCATTTATTTTCAGATAGGGTCTCACTAAGTTGCTGAGGCTGGCTCTGAACTTGTGATCCTTCTGCTTCAATTTCCTGAGTCTCTAGGATTACAGGTGTAGGGCACTGTGCACAAGTTCAAAATTATTTTAAACTCTTCTGTACTTTGTAAATCTCTATAATAATGAGTATTATTTTTATAATATGAAAAATAATTTTTTTAAAGACCTAAGAGGCCTGTCCCTTCCATGAACCAAAATGCAATGTACTAGAACAATGTGAAGCTCTCTGTTCCATCCATGTTCAATACAACAAACATTTTATGAAGCCCTAGGATGTGTTGGGTTCTACACTAGGCACTGTGAATACAATGCTGAGAAAAAGAAATGGTCACTGACCATTTGTATCATATGCTCAAGTTGAAAAACTCCTCTCCTACATTTCTAACCCAAGTTTTAGACAATTCTCAATGTAGCTCAGTTTTAAAGAACTCATGAATAGTCTTTATATATGATATCTGTATCATAAAGGCGGATGCAGAAAGAACTGAGACAAAATGGGCCCCATTCAACAAGGACAGACATTCTAGAAATGAGCAGCATACAGCCAGCTATTTCTAGTTCCCACATTTGATTATGTTTCTCTTCTACAAACACAAATGTGGATTTGAACATGGTTTGACTTTCCCCTAGTAGAAAACACTCTGTTTTTCAGCTTTTAACCCACAGGCTTTATCCCTCTGTTGAAAAGTCCCTCAGGTAACAAAGACTGTCCAGCTTTCTTACTATTATTTGATCACAAAAATATATACTAATTTTTTTCTTTCTTTTTTTCCTTCAAAACCATGCAGGTTCCCTTGTCCCTCTCCCCATTCCTTAGTGGAGATGTATTCTTCCATATGACATTGTTTCTATATGTTACTTGTATTTCAATGTAGTTTTATTTATTTGGTGAATTTTTAAAGGAGATGTTAAGATTTGAGGAGTAACTGAGATAGTTTCTCAATCAGGAAATAAAGTGCAATGTGAGAGCTAAAGAACTAAGCAATATACGTTGCAGGGATAATATCAATTATAGTATCACAAGCAATAGTCAATCACCTACTCTAAAGGGAGGGAGCAACTATTCTCACTTTTTTCATCTGTATCAGACAGAATACATACCCTGCCAAAGCACTTGGGAAAAACCTATGCCTTATCTTTACGTAGGATTTGAAATGTTTTTCCCTGAAAAAGCATGAGTGTAGAGAGAAACCCTCCCTTCTTGTGGGTCCTGTTAGGTTGCAAGCTACATATATGTACACCACACAGAGATGGTGCCCTGAGGGAAGTGAGGAAGAACAACTGTGAGGTACAGGCTGTCCACAGAGGCATCCTAGTGGGATCGTGCCACAGAGAAACTGCAAGTCTAGAGGAAGAGTCAGTATCGTCATTTGCCTTCTTCTACATGCATGTTATTAGCACATTCAATAACTTAAATTCCTGTGGCTTTAATTGGAATTTCTTAGAATGTTGAAGCTAAGGAATTCTAAACCAGTTCTACAGATGAGGAAACAGGTGCAAGAAGGTTGTTTAATTAACCTGAAGCAACATAGCTTCTAAGTTTCAGAACTGGGACTATGACCCATTAAGGTTTCTTTCTATTAAATTTCTTGGAAGTTTCCCATGAGAATTCTGGAAAACAACAAAATACCTGTTAATTAAGAAACTCAAGGCTACTTGCCACACATAACTATTTGCTAACTATAAACTGGCCACGAAACTTTTAATTGACAAAGTAGAACAAGATGAAGTTTACAGTTGTGGAATTTCTAAATTTTCACTTAAGATAGGATTCTTGAAACTTAGCAATTAGGCTTCCCTGTAATATAAGTATTATTCAAACATATTCCCTGTAATATAAGTTACCATATTTTTGCAGCTTCTCATATAAGTCTGGAGTGCGATACACCAGAGCAGCAAAGGTGGCGTTCACAGCTTGATCAATAGTGGAACCAGCAACTATATCTGTCTTTGGGGCCTGTTTTCTACATGCCTGTATGAATCCTTTGAAAAGTTCTGAATATGGCCCACAGAAGTTCTGAGCAGGCTCTGACTGGGCAAAATCAAGGAGAAAATGGCGGCAGGGATCGTCAGGGATGCTCTTAACCTAGGAACAACAAAAAAAAAATTACATTTGAAATACTCATCAAAAAGTAAAATTTTCTGAGCACCTACTAGGATAAAGCAGAAATATAAACAAATGGTGCATACTCTCAGGAAGTTTAAATCTATTTTAGGGAGACCAGACAGATGTATATGGGTTAATAAAGGCAAATAAAAATAAAACTTAAATGCATTAAAACTAGCACTACCATAAAGCAAAAGATTATCCAGTGCCAAATGCCTAAAGGGGGCACCCAGTGCTGAGAACTCAAAAGAAGGAGTTCCTGGCAGGTTAAAATAATTAAGAAAGCCTTCTGGAGGACTTAGGAGTAGGGCTGAACCCTGAAGGATGGGAAGGCTTGGTCTTGAGGTATATAACCACCAGAAGAGGTTAAGAGTCAGTGGGGAGACTGACCTGGCCTGAAGTCTCAGCTGGGGAGTGGTGGGAACTAGAGTCAGATAGGTAAGGTGAAAGGAGACTGTAGAGAGCCTTGACTGTCACACTGAGGAGTTTAGACTTCACCCTGTGGGCAATGGGGAGCCATTAATGGTGCTTGGCAGTGGAATGACAAGATAATGCAGTGATTTAAAAAAAAAAAAAAAAAACTTGGCAGGTACCAATGTAATAATGCTGATGCAATGAGGGCCTGGATAAAGATGGAGACAGAGGAAAGAACAGAGATGAACATGATAAGGAAGAATCAATCAGGCTTGCAACTGACTGATAGGAAGGGCAAGGGCAGGGATGAAGGGAATGCTAGGGAGCAGTGGCTCTCGGCCTGGGCAAACAATGACTACAACAAAAGTGAGCAGTTAGTCAGGGAGACATTCTGGTTTTATACTTCAGAGTTAATGGGAGCCAGGACATTAAAATCAAAACACCTAACAGGAAGATGGAGATATGGAGAAGATACTGGGGTCTGGGAGAAGAGGGTTGAAAACTGACAGTAAGGAATTATTCCCACAGATGGGACAGTTAAAGAGAAAAGAGAGGATAAAGTTTTGGTGGATGGCAAGAAAGGGGAGGAAGCCTGAATAAACCCTACCTTATAGAAAAGAAGGAATGAGGCTAACAGAGGAGGCACACGGAGCAGTTAGATGTAGAAAAGACAGTGGACTATCATGGAATCAAAAGAAGAGAGGGTCTGAAGGAGTCTGATTTAATAGAGATAAAGGAGAGTAGAAATGGAGAAAGGACCACTGACTTTGGTAAGTGACCATGGAATAACTTGCAGGGGAAAGAAAAGGAGGGAAAGAAGGAAGGAGAAATAACAGAACAGAAAAAGGGAAAGAGAGATGGAAAGTAGAGACACAGGGCAAACTTGTTTAGTTTTTAAAATATTATTAACACTTAAATAAAGTGCTACAATTGTATGGAGAACAAAAGGAACAGCAAAAAAACATTTACTCTACAGTGTGACTTAGGCACTAGAAGTAGACTTCACTTGTTTGTTTGATAATGCCATCAAGAAAGATTTACTGAACACCTATATTTCACTGGAGTCATTCTATATTTTGAACACCCATTGCTGACTGGTCCCTGTGGTACACACAGTGGGGTAACAAATAACAAGGGACAGTTTCTGCCTCAAGGCACTAACAGCTTAATGGGGGTGATATCAACACAGATGTTTGCAAGTATTGATATTAGTAAACAGTTTCCACCCAGATGTAAAGATGACAGAAGAGTAAATACCTCCTTCCTATCCTGGTGTGGGTGACTGGGCCAGCTTGCTTCTAATTCCAACTCCGGACAAATCTGATGCCTGAAGACAGGTTTCCACAAAGGGGAGTTCAGGACTGAAGCAATTTTTGCCTGTGGTACTGTCATGTTACTTCCTAACTCTGGAAAAAGAAGGTGACTTGTGAGAGTTCTACTTTTTCCTCAATACACTGAGATTCTTTGAACTAACAAAGAAAAGGGTAAGAGAGAGAGAGAGAGACAGAGAGAGAAAACTTAGAGGAAATGCACCCACATTTCCTAGACACACATCATAGATTTCCCTAAACCACAAGTCCTGAAATGCTGCTGCTCTGTGGGACAACTTCAGTTACAAGGTGCCTTTGAAGTGATTAACCTGTTTAGTAAACTGAAAGCCAAATGTAAAACTACTTCTAGGGCATAACAGGAGGTGAATTAGGAATATTAATTAAGGGAAAACACTCACAATTTGTAAACTTAATTTTATAAAAAAATATAATTAAATACACACCATAGATATAAATAGATACAGAAATAAAGACTAGGTGGAATTTAAAAAATGTTAATAATAGTTATCTCTGGGTGTTATATTAAGGGTGATTCTACTTTTCTTTGATTTTTCTCCAATATGTAATTTTTTTATATTTTACTTCTATAATTGGAAAAACTCAAGAGATCATATAAAAATAAAATACACTAGAAAGGTTTATTCTATAAGTGTTACTTATAAGAATTTAATAACAAGTTGTACAAATTATTTTAAGACCAAATCCATACTCACATTATCTATATGTAAATATGTACTCAAACAATATATAATTAATTTATTCTATTTTTCTGCCTTCTGATTGGAGTATACCTAAATATACTTACAAAAAATACATGATTATGATGCTGCTTAAAAAAAAATAAAAAAAAAAGCTCCCACTTTCTCTTGTTTTCTGTTGACAGAGGGAATCCACAAAACCCTTTATGATGTGGGCCAAAGCCTGAGTCAAGAAACTTCATCTCAGCCAGGTGTGGTGGTGCACACCTGTAATCCCAGCAGCTTGGGAGGCTGAGTCAGGATCACAAGTACAAAGCCAGCCTCAGCAACTTAGCAAGGCCCTGTCTCTGGATAATTGATATGTCTTTTAGGGGATGTGGCTCAGCACTCCTGTGTTCAGCCACAGAAGTGGTTAAGTGGTTAAGCACTCCTGTGTTCAATCCCTGGGAGGAAGGGAGGGAAAGAAGGAAGGGAGGGAGGGAAGAAAGAAAGGAAAGGAAGGAAAGGAGGAAAGGAAGGAAGGAAGGAAGGGAAGGAGAGGAGGGGAAGGGAAGGGAAGGAGAGGAGGGGAAGGGAAGGGAAGGGAAGGGAAGGGAAGGGAAGGGAAGGGAAGGGAAGGGAAGGGAAGGGAAAGGAGGAACTTCACGTTGATGGTGTCAACTGGACAATTTGTTCTGCCTTGGTTTGAAAGAAACTGAAAGGAATATTAGCAATATCTTGCCCTGACCTTTATGTGAAGATGCCCCAAGGGAGAGTACATGCCTTGCTCTTCAACACAGTTGTAAGGAGAAGGAAACAACAGGGCTGTGGACTTACGATACGTAGATTTGAGTGCCATGCACTGGGAGGCAAGGCGTCCCATCAGTCGGGAGACAAGGAGTTGTAAATCCAATCCCCAAGACACAGCAACATCAGGCAGGCCATAGGCAGTGACAGTAAATTTGTAGCCCCACTCATTGTTGCTGCTGTCAGAGTGAAAGAGGAACTGTAGCCGAGGACCATCCTTAAAGGTCACTTTCTAGAGACAGACAAATGTCATGTGATCAAATGGATGTGAGGAGGAAGCATTTCAGTAGTAAACATGTGCTTCGTGATTCAAAACCTCTAAATTTAAAACTGGTCTCTATTTCCACAAGTGCACAACTACTAAAGGAGAAACATACAAACGTGTGGCTGAAACACAAAATTTATTGCAACACTCACAAAAAAGCATAACTGGCAGAAAACTACTGCTTAGCTTTCTAAATTCAGATGCCCATCCGTCTACTACCTACTCAGCCAGTGATCACACCTGCTCAGTCCTTTGCTGCCAGCCAAGACCCCTGAGAGCAGAGAGAAGGTCAACAGCCTGAGGCAGCTCTTAATCTCCAGCCCAGAGAGAGCAAGCAGATCCAACTGTGAGCTGGACTCCTGGCTTTCACCATGGTCTAGGCCTTCATTCAGATCCACCAGTCCTTCCTTGACAAGAGTGACAGATCCTCATTTATTCTGGACAATGCTGAAAGAGTCTGGGGATTGGTAAACTTTTCCTATAAAGAACTCAGGGAGCAGGCTGGGATTGTGGCTCAGCGGTAGAGCGCTTGCCTCGCATGCGTGAGGCCCTGGGCTCGATCCTCAGCACCACATACAAAGCAATAAAATAAAGACATTGTGTCCATCAACAACTAAAAAAAATTAAAAAAAAAAAAAGAACTCAGGTAGCCAATATTTTAGGTTTTTCAGGCCACACAATCTCTGTTGTGACCATTCAATCCTGCCAAGGCAGTGCCAAAGTGGCTATGGCCATGAGAGATAAATGAGTATGGTTATGTTTCAAATACATTTTATTTACAAAACAGGCAACAGACTGTAGTTTGTCAATTGTGATACAAATCTTCCTTTTATAAATGTGTAATATAAATGCTTCCCTTCAAAGATCACACCTCTTGCTCTAAGAGTTGACAGAATTGCTGCAGAAATGTTTCATTTCTAAGAATACCACTCACCTTGGGCCATTTATAAGTGCCAACTTTTGTGTCATAGCGTGTTTTCCCACCTCTAGCATCAGTAAATTCCAGGTAATCATACCTGTGAAGGCATAATCTTTATTACTTCTCATTTTTTTTTTCTTTTTTTTTGGGGGGGGTATAGGGAATTGAACTCAGGGGTGCTCGACCATTGAGCCACATCCCCAGCCCTATTTTTGTGTTTTGTGTAGAGACAGGGTCTCACTGAATTGCTTATTGCCTCGCAGTTGCTGAGGCTGGCTTTGAACTCGCGATTCTCCTGTCTCAGCCTCCCAGAGTGCTGGGATTACAGGCGTGCGCCACCGCACCCAGCTCTTCTCTTGTTTTTGACCCATTATTTCTTGGGAGAACAGAACATGTAAGGCTTACCTTTTTTCAGTTTCACACCTCTCATCAAATTCCACCTCAAAGTAAGTTGCCCCTGGGCTAACAAAGACAGACACCTCGTGGCAGTTATTTTCATAGTTGTGGGCAGACTCTTTGGTCCATGTATGCAGAACCACAGGCTGTTCTTGCTGCCAGGTCTCTACATCCAGCTAGGCAAACAAGTGAGTCAGGAAAAGACAGCATTCATCATTCCACATCCAGCCATATGCAACAGGCTTTCTCTGTCAGTGCTGTAATCACATGGGCTTTGACAGCACCACGCCAATCATCATGCAGGCTAAAAGACACCTGACTTTCCCATCCAGAGATCAACAGATGTCTATCATTCAGCAAGGCAGACATGTGTTTTTACTACACTGTGGAAACTCTGGGATTAGTCTTTATCTTCTAACTATAACACAACTATTTCTTTTCTTTTCTTTTTTTGTCCTTATCCTGGATCAAAGCCAGGGCCTTACATATGTAGTCAAGTGCTCTACCACTGAGCTACATCCCCAGCCCAGAACTATTTCTTTTTTGGTACTCGTGATTGAACTCAGGGGGCCTTAACCACTGAGCCACATACTTACCCAGTTTTATTTTTTATTTTGAGACAGGGTCTCTCTGAGTTTCTTAGGGCACTGCTGTGTTATTGAGGCTGCCTTTGAACTTGTGATCATCCTGCCTCAGCCTCCCAAGGTGCTGGGATTATAGGTATGTGCCACCACACCTGGCCAGAACTATTTCTTACAAATCACTGACAATATCAATTTCTAGTGGGGTGGGAAAAGAACACTGAATTAGGAGTTTAAAGGCCTCATATTCATACTTGGGACTATGGCAAATCTAAGAACACTTTCTCTCTTTGAATCTTTGCTTTCTTAAAAAAACCTATTAAATGTATATACCTTTTCTACTGCCAAGGGTCTTTGTGACACTTAAATAAGACTGAAAAACTTGGTGTAAAAAAATTTTTACTATAATTTTTCTTTTTTGGTACTGGAGATTGATTTCAGGGGCACTCGACCACTGAGCCCCATCCCCAGCCCTATTTTGTGTTTTATGTAGAGATAGGGTCTCACTGAGTTGCTTAGCACCTCGCCCTTGCTGAGGCTGGCTTTGAACTCGTGATTCTCCCATCTCAGCCTCCCAAAGTGCTGGGATTACAAGCGTGAGCCACCACGCCTGGCTACTATAATTTTTACTATAAAATTAAGTAAGGGAGACAATTCTTTTCTTTTTTGGTACCAGGAATTGAACTCAGGGGTACTCGACCACTGAGCCACATCCTCAGCCCTATTTTGTGTTTTATGTAGAGACAGGGTCTCACTGAGTTGCTTAGCACCTCGCTGTTGCTGAGGCTGGCTTTGAACTCGTGATTCTCCTGTCTCAGCCTCCCTAAGTGCTGGGATTACAGGCTTGAGCCACCGTGCCTGGCTGAGACAATTCTTTTTTTTTTTTTTTTTAATTTTTTTTAGTTGTAGATGGACACAATGTCTTTATCTCATTGCTTTGTATGTGGTGCTGAGGATCGAACCCAGGGCCCCACGCATGCAAGGAAAGCGCTCTACCGCTGAGCTACAATCCCAGCCCCTGAGACAATTCTTTTCAATGTTAGACTTTCTGTCTTTTTTGTTTTTGATACTGGGGATTGAACCCAAGGTTGCTTAATCATTGAGCCACATTCCCAGCCTTTTTTATTTTTATTTTGAGACAGGGTCTCACTAAGTTGCTTAGGGCCTCTTTAAGTCACCAAGGCTAGCTTTAAACTTGTACTCCTCCTGCTTCAGCCTTTAAGTTGCTAGGATAATAGGAATATGCCACCAGGCCCTGCTCTAATTTGCCTTTCAACATACATTTTCTCTTCTAGACTTCAATGGTTATTCACATATATGGATTTTATGTAACTTCTTGAGCTATAATTGCACAATTTCCTTTGCATATCCTTTCTAATGCTATGACAAATCAACTTGGATCACCATTCATTCTCTTTGTTGAAAGAAACCACCAATAAAATTGCCTTCGAAAGGCAATTTATTTGTGAATATCTGTAGTCAGTAGTGTGTTCCATTCAGTATGGTCACATCTTTCCTGAAAGGAAGTAACACAGGGTCAAACGCCAACTCGAGTTACCTTATTCGGCCCTCCTTCAGGGTCACTGCAGAGCTTCTTCAACAGTTCTGTTAGGGTACTGAACTCTCTCAAGAGTGTGCAGTGTGAAATGTCTAAAGTGCAGAAGTCCAACAGGAAGATGACCTAAAGAAAGATAAACAAAGCACCTGGTGTCTGCCTCAGGCCCTGCCTGAGGGTACTGATCACCAACCCCTACTCTGCTTGTTACAGAATGCTGCCACATTTTCTTACCAGTTGACGAGCTGCCATCGAAAACACTGAATTACATAATTTTTCTACTATGGTTTTCCCACTATACTGTGACAAAAGGGATTCCAAAATCACTCTCATGCTTGCCAGAAACTGTGCCACATCTACCAAAACATAAAGAAAATAGTTAATATTATATAGGGTAGGAACATCACTTGCTTAGTTGTTACCAAGAGCAAAGCTGGAGAGGGCCACAGAAGCTGTGCGTGTGTGTGTGACTCAACAACAGAAAACCATTAGACCATTAAGTATCATCCAAATGCTTTCCTCTGGAAGGAAAAGAGGTGCAAATTTCAGTAAAAGGTTACTTTGAGTGAGAGATGTTTGTTGTCTTTGTTACTTTCTGATGAAGTGGAGATATCACTACTATAAGTGAAGTTACATGGTCAGTGGGCTCAGCTGACCCTTTTACCTTAGTATACAATGGGTCCATACATTAGGGGCACCAATGTGAAGAAACAGGTTCCAATTACAAGACTCAATACTATAAGCATTTATGTCATAGTTATTCAGGTCACGTTTGATGGAACCAAACTTTTCCCACCCAATTTCTCAGAACTTGGTGGTTTTATATAATTTTCTGTGGGTTTACAGGATATGAATCTAAGTACTCTCAGGACTGGCAGAGGTCACAGCAGTGCTCATACACTTTGGATTTAAAAGCTCAAACTTTCTCTTTTAAGATGACTTGATTAAGTCAGGGATGATAGGCTCTCCTGATAAGTGAGACATCATCTAAGAATGCTGTGTGACTGAAGAGACAATATTAGGCTACAGAATGACCCAACTCCTCAATGAAAAAAAAAATTAAGACATACTACCACATTCAGATAGGAAATTCTGGGCAAAAAGACATGCTACAGAATTTATTTTAAGAAGACAACTTGCGTTTCCTTATTTAGTTTTTTGTTTTATGTTTTGTGGTACTGGGGATTGAATCCAGTGGTGTTATACCACTGGGCAATATCCCCAGCCCCTTTTATTTCTAATCTTGAGACAGGGTCTTACTAAGTGGCTGAGGGTATTGCTAAATTGCTGAGGCTGGCCTCAAACTTGCCACCCTCCTGCCTTGGCTTCTATAGTAGCGAGGATAACAGGTGTGCATCACTGCACCCAGCACAGACCTGAACTCTAATAAAGAACCACCACATGCACATCTGTGTGTGAGTTACTAAAGAAGAAAATTTTTGTGCAGAGTCAAAATCCAGACACTTGCTCTCATGGATTTAATATTGACACTCACATTTTTCAACAAGGTCCACAGCCAAGCCTTTGGCTGCTGCATCAGTTGCCTTCAGCTGCAGATAGCACCAGGAGAGCAGGCTGCCTTGGACAGACCAGAAGAGAGAGAGGAGCACAGAGCCAGCCTCCCCTTGAGTCCCACTGAGCATCAGCAGCTCACACTACAAGAAAGCAGACAAATACAAAGTGTCCCAAGCATGCTGTTCAAAGGATACAGCCTTGGTCCCTTTATGGGAACAGCTATTACTGGCAAAAAATAAAATTAATTAATACTACCTGTATGGGGAACAGTTGCAGAAGAGTTTTCAACCCAGAAATGAACCAAGAAAGATGGCATTATGAAAAAACTCCTCTCTTGCCCTGCAAATTTTCAGAACCTTTACACCAATGTTTTCTGCTCTGTGGAATATCTCCTTCCACACCTCAGGAACCCACCCCACTGCTTATTTCTTCCCTGTCTTACATCTTTGTATTTCTTTTCTCTTTGGCTCCTTTGATCCTGAGCTTTCAGTTACATCTTTCTCACCTTAAAGTAAGTCTTCATCCTTCTATGGCTCTCTAACCATCATCTTTGTTCTTGGAAATTTCTTTGAAGTGTCACCTGACCTCTAGAGATAAATTCTTGCACATAAGGACCATGAGGTATGCTTGTATTGGCACTGTCATGGACTTAACTGCCTCAAGCTGGAACCAATCCAACAATCCCTCCAAAGTTAAAAGAGATAAAAAAAAAAAAAAAGTGAGACATATTCATATAGGGAATACTATAAATCAGGGAAAGTATATGACAACACATTTATCAACATGGATGAATCTCAAAACATGCCACAAAAAGACTGCATGCCATATATGATTCTGTTAAAGGTCAAAATCAGGAAAAATAAACACTCTGGGTATGAATAACTACAAAGAAAAATAAGGAAATGATGAACCCTAACTTCAGAATGGTGGCTGTAGTTGGTGAGAAAAGAGGAAGGTGAGCCATGAAAAAACATGGAGATGGGGACTGAACTTCAAAGATACTAGTAATGTTCTAATCCTTAAATAGAGAGTTGTTTCTGTAAGTCATCCATCCACACATACTCTTTCGTGAGTGTGGGTAGGTGCACATGTGGGGTACTGAGTGCTATATCACTGAGCTTCACCCCAGTCCTTCTTTATTTCTTTTTTTTTTTTGGTACCGGGGATTGAACTCAGGGGCACTCAACCACTGAGCCACATCCCCAGCCCTATTTTGTGTTTTATGTAGAGACAGAGTCTCACTGAGTTGCTTAGCACCTCGCCATTGCTGAGGCTGGCTTTGAACTCGCGATTCTCCTGTCTCAGCCTCCCTGAGTGCTGGGATTACAAGCGTGAGCCACCGCGCCCGGCTTTTATTTCTTATTTAATGAGAAAGGGTCTTGCTAAGCTGAGGCTGGCCTTGAACTTGTGATCCTCCTGCCTCAGCCTCCAAGTATCTGGGATTATAGGTGTGGGCCACAGTACCTTGCCACATATGCTCTGCTTTTTTTGGTACCGGGGATTGAACTCAAGGGCACTTGACCATTGAGCCACATCCCCAGCCCTATTTTGTATTTTATGTAGAGACAGGGTCTCACTATGTTGCTTAGTGCCTTGCCATTGCTAAGGCTGGCTTTGAACTCGCGATTCTCCTGTCTCAGCCTCCCAAAATGATGGGATTACAGGCGTGCACCACTGCACCCGGTGCCACATATACTCTTCATGTGTATCTCATTTTTAAAAGTTACCTCTATCTTCTGTGGCTTTGCTTTCCCTTTCCTCTCACTATGCTACTTCTGTGGACACCACTCCCCTCAGACACCATTTACCACCCGGAAAGGAAATTCTTCCCACTGAACCTTAGAGGCTTTTTGACCTCTATCCCCCATGAAACTCTGTCTCCTCCTCCAGCTTCTGTTTCCCCTGAATTTCTTCCTGCAATTCCACCCTACTCTCCTGGCTGCGCCTTCTCTGTAAGATTGCCTCAAGATGCACATGGATGACATGATGCTATCTCTAATCACGATTTCAACTATCACTTGTTCGTTTGTTTGATTATTGTGTGGTGCTGGGGACTGAACCCAGGGCCTTGTGTGTGTGAGGCAAGCACTCTACCAACTGAGCCATACCCCCAGCCCTATCACTTGTTTTTCACTCATTACAATCTCCAGCAATGTCTGTTACCCTGAGTGCAACTAGTCTCAACATATGCATATTGGCAGAACCATGAACTAAGCATGTTCAGAGTCTACTCATTATCACTCCTGCTCTTTAAACACCTGCTCCTCCCCATCTTGTCACAGGCTTCTTCTGTGTGTGCCAATGCCTTCTTCTTTCCTTGGTTAAGCCCTATTCATGGTCTTGCACGGAGCTTCAGCATCACCTTTTGCAAAAAACCTTTTCTCAGCTCTATTGAATAGGGTGAGGTATGAATCCCTGACTCTCCCATGGACCCCATACCCACCCTCTGACAGTACTTGTTGTGTAGTCAGAACTGACTAATCACACATTTATCTGCTTTCAACACTGGGCTCTGTCATCACTGTATCTGCTGTGCCTAGCACTGGGCCTCATACATAGGAGGCATTCAGCAGTACTGTTGAATTATCAGACTTAGGAGAAAAATTTCATGCTAGGTATACTTTGGATCACCTATACATTTTCCCCCTAACCTAACTCTACCTCTTTAACATAACCATAAATGCCTCCATGAATGACAATTCAAGGAATTCTGTTAATGGCTACAGTGATCTCTGGCCTGTGAGATTCAATGACCCCTGTAACCTCTGTGTCACAGATGAATAAAGGAGAAAAAAGGACAGGTGTTTGTTCTCCAAATAGTAACAGTTATAGGAAATTATATATATCCTACAGCAAGTGTGGCTTAGTGGAAAGAGGACAAGACTCAGTCCAATGGCTCAAGTTTCAGTAGTATCTATAAAAACCAGGTAAGAACCCTGAAGTTTTTTGCCCAATGGCACTGGTGATATGACTTTAGTGGAAGGACTGGTGAGGGTAAGAGCTCAGATAAGGCTTCAAGGGTTTGAGGAACAGGTATAATTTAGGTGAGCTTTCAAGACAAAGAGAAGGTACGGGAAATGGTAAAAATAAAGATAGAAATGAGAATGGCTAATTGGAACAGAGAGCAAATAAGGATGAGCAATAGGCTAGAGTAAGAATTTTGAGGAAAACAAGAGGTAGGCAGAAGAGTCTGGAAATAAGACAGAAAGCAAAAGGAAAATAAGAGAAAATTAATGTGACAGTGGAAAACAGAGAACCAATCAAGTATAAAGAATTAATGTTAGGGCCGGGCGCGGTGGTGCACGCCTATAATCCTAGCACTTTGGGAGGCTGAGACAGGAGAATTACGAATTCAAAGCCAGCCTCAGCAACTTAGCAAGGTGCTAAGCAACTCATTAAGATTTTGTCTCTAAATAAAATACAAAATAGGGCTGGGGATGTGGCTCAGTGGTCAAGTGCCCCTGAGTTCAATCCCTAGTACCAAAAAAAAAAGAATTAATGTTAGCTTAAAGAATATAGGCACCGTAGAGAAATCCCAACCCTGGATTTAAAGCAATAATAGGCCTAAACAACAGTCAGCCTCAATATGACTGTGGCAGATAATAACCTAGTCAGACTGTAAACTCTCTAAGGACACCATAAGTGAACTGGGGGTGGGGGAGGCATAACTGCTCACTAGTCTATTGCTCCAGGCTGTGGGGAATGAATGAAATCATGATCATGACTCTAACAGCAACTTGAGAATAGTAAAGCACTAAGAAAAATATAAAAGATTTAAAGACACTAAGTTTAGTCACAAGATACAGATAAGTTATATCATTAAATACTTCAAGGGTGTGGTGTGGACTGTACTATCACAATAGCACTTCTCTCTGGTTCCCATATTTAGCCCTGTGAGGTAGTTCTTGGCCGCTAGTACAGCACTTCTCTCTCTTCCAAATCTCTTGGGGTGTTTGGTAAAAATGCACATTCTTAAGCCTATCCCTAGACATTCCAGATCAGTAGCTTAGGGTAGGACCTGGAAATCTAAATTTTTCTCACTATTCCAGGTGCTTCTGATCATTAGGAGCATAAACTACATTTTGAGAAGAAAAACATTTCATGTTGAAAAAAGAAGTACAAAGTTTAAAAAATATCATTAATATAGGAAAAAGAGACTATATTTTCAGATTTGATTAGTCTGCAAATTCACTAAGTAATCAGTTTTTTTTTAATGTCAAAACAGTTTTCCACAAAATTCACATCATAAATATATAACTATGTGCTGAGCTCAAAGACTGACACTACCAGGGTCTTTGATACAAATCCATTTCTTTTTTTTATAGAAGTCTTAACGAGCACATTTGTGGTTTTACTCCTTGCTGACTCCCAGGGAACAGGTAAGGAAGGTCCCCTTACTTGTTCATAGGGGTTAGCTGGGAAACCTCTGTGTAATCATCATGTAACAAAATACAATCATACTGGGCTGGGGTTGCAGCTCAGTGGCAGAGCGTTTGCCTCGCATGTGTGAGGCACTGCATTCAGTCCTCAGCCCTACATAAAAACAAAACTAAATAAAGGTATTGTGACTGTGTACAACTAAAAAAATTTTTTTTTAAATACAAAAAAAAGGGCTGGGGTTGTGGCTCAGTGGTAGAGCACTTGCCTCGCATGCATGAGGCACTGGGTTCGATCCTCAGCACCACATAAAAATAAATAAAATAAAGATATTGTGTCCATCTACAACTAAACTATGAAAAAAAAATAAAAATGAAAAATAAAAAATAAAAAAAAATAATACAATCATACTGTAGATAAGGGCTAAAGGACAGGCATAGCGACTACCATATCATGTACTCCTAAAAGCATGAGGCAAAGAAAAGAGAGAGGAAGCCATGAGATACCTCTCGAGCAGCAACAGAGAGGAGGGTGTTCATGACTGCCAGGACTTCGCTGATGTTCATGTCAGCCAGGTCACTTTTCTCAGGTAAAAGTAGAAGGCCACCTGGATCCTTATCACTGAAAGGACACAAATTAGTCACCATACCTGGTTTCAGGAAGGGGATTTCATGTTTTCTATCTTAAAAGGTTCCAAAAAAGGACCCAGAAAGATGTCAGTATCAGTTCTATGGGATGGGAGGAATTTGCATCAGGAAGATAAGCCACGATCCCAGCTGGCACTATGCCACTATCTGTCCACATATCCTTCTGTAAGTACAGACTCAGAAATCCTCCAGGCCTTAGAAAAGATCCTGAGGAATATGTCTGATGAGTAAATTACCTTGGCCACGGAAAGGAAATACACCTGATCTCATGACTGCTAACTGGACAATTCAGGTTAATGATTCCGTCTTCAGATGTTCAGATAACAGCCTCAAGCTCTTTCATTATCCTTGCTACTCAATTCTGGAAACATTTTATATATTTAGCCTTTAAGTCTGGCATCCATACCAGGCTCAGTCTGACTTGCAGGCAGGTGTTTGAGCTATTAGCTTTCTTCCTCCATCAAGAGCCTATACCTGGGCCTGGGGCTATAGCTTAGTGGTAGAGTGCTTGCCTAGCATATGTGGTGCTGGGTTCAATCCTCAGCACCACATAAAAATAAATAAATAAATAAATAATAAAGGTATTGTGTCCATCTACAACTAAAAAAATATATAAAAGAGAGAGAGAGAGAGAGAGCCCACGTGAGAGTCTATACCTTCAAGAAACGCGGCCCATAGGACCATTAGCTTCTTTGGTAACCAAAATACTACAAATCTCCAAGTCTCCCCTACTAGCACACTTTCTTCTGTGAACTATAATTCTGTGTTTTTACAGTTGGTTTTAATGTAATTGGGTTTGTACACTTGAGTACAGAACCCCAACTTCTTTGGCATTTTTAGTTTCTGTCTTTAAAACTCACTTAGAAAGTGAAGAACTCAAAGAGGTCTTGAGTGGGTTCAACTCTAACTCATCTTATAATGACTGGATCTTGGATTAAGCTCTTGACAAGGCTATTATTTAACCAGTATTTTAATTGTCCTGTTCCTAGTAATAATTCACTTCAGCAACTGGGCTTTCTAGTGGGGCAGGAAAAGTACTACTACAAGCAACATGGAAGGAGTGAGTTGCTAAAAAAAGTGACTTTGCAAAGATCTGAAATACTTGACAATCGAAGAGAATTATGAACTTACCTAAAATACGTGCACAGTGAATGAAAAGTAAGCTGCAGGGACTGCTTGTGCTCTTGCTCAGTGACATTCTTCTACAAAACCAGAAAGTGTACATTCAAAAAATCTATGACATTCCAAAGACCTAGAGCAGCATGAAATACCACCACCCACTGGTCCACAGTATAAGGAAGGCAGGGCCTGGACCACATTACAGCACCCACCTAAAACCTGGTCCAGTGCTAAGAAGCAGAACCAACCACCCACAGAGAAAATGGCAGGTGACTTTGGTTCCCTGCCAAAGGTAACATCTGCAAGTGTTCCTGCAGGAAAGCCTGATAGGAATGTTCAGACAATGGACCTCCAGAGGATATACACTCTTTATTACTGGGCACGCCATCCCAAGAGGAAAAGGCAAAGACAGTGCATTTCTCATGAGCTTTCTGTTTTTAAGTAGGATCAAAGCTTTTCCTTTGTCTTGTAGGTTTATAGTCTATGCTGTCAATGATAGGAAATAGACCTTCTGATGGGACTATCAGGCTACTTTAGGGGAACTTTATTTTTTCTTAAATAAAGGTATTGAACAATGACTTCAATACAAGGAACTGAAGGGGGATTTCCAGAGAACTTAAGACCCAGGGCCCTTCCTAGCACAGGACAGTGGGGGGCTACGATGAGGTCACAATAAACATAATTACCCAAAGAAAGAACTACTTAGCATGGTGAAAGATTGGCAGTGCTATTCAATTCATCAGCATGAGAAGGGAAAAAAACAATCCTCATTGCTGCTGTCTGAAGGGATGGGTGGGCAAAGCAAGAGACAGGGTGCTCATTGTCATTGACACCATTGTCATCCGAGAGGTCATATGTTCTCTTTCTACTTTCTCTTTCATGTGAGACGTGAGCAAAAAAATCATTTGCTCAGCCACCTGGTAAATGCTTCTAGCAAAGAAGTGAAATAGATTTTTGTATAGGATATTCCATTTGGTAACATAATGCTTGTAAATACTGAAAGCATTCCCAGTATGAAGTCTGAATAACATGGAGAAGGGGTCCAGGAAGGAGAAAAGAATCAGCTGAAGATTGAAATCTGGTCAGATTTTCTTTACAGATCTATACTGAAATAGTTATGCATAAAATACATCAGGGATTTACCTCAAAATGGTACTGGGTGGTGGGGAAACAGTAGGTGAGCCATATATAGATGAAATAAGATTAGCCTGAGTTCATCGTTGTTGAAGCTAGGTGATTAGTACATTTGGGGGCTGGAAGGAGTCATTATACTATTTAGTCAACTTTGGTATTCATTTTAAACTTTCCCATAACTGGGAAATAAAAATAAAATAAAATTTTGTTGTAGGCAAGTCATAAAGATGGAAACTAAATTGTGACTTTGCGAGATAACAGGTTATAAAAACACAGATGAAATACAGTGCTTGTCCTTTGCTAACTGTGTGTCCCACACAAAAGTTTTGCATATAGTAAGTATCAATAAACATTGGGAAATTAAAACTGACAATATATTCAGAGAGAACAAAGATTAACAGAGCTTATCCTAATGGACTTCAGGAACGGTATCCATCCTTTTCAGATAATAGTTACCATCATGGTGAAGAGATGGTTCCGCCGGGTCTGCCGATCAGGAAAGAAGATGGCAGCTCCATTGAGAAGGGTGTTCCTGACCTCTTGTTTTAATATCTCCATCGGCATGGAATCTCTATCCATCCTATCTACCACTAATAAAAATGAACAATGGAATCAGCTTTAATATATTCCATCTATTCACTTACAATATATACCTGCTAAAAACTGGCATACAAACTCACTACTCTCCATTTTGTAGTTAATATCAGAGCAAAGAATTACTTTTGTATAGGTTAGGCAGTATAAGGAAATTATTTTGTTTGTTTACATTTAACTAAAACAAAGACTATATATGTCAATTTTTATTTCTTTCTTTATTCTTTTGAGACACAACCTGGCAAATAAACACAACCTTAAAAACGTTAGATGGTCTCATATTTCATTTTCTATTTATCACTATAGTCACTTCCCCTCCATATATCAGCCTCATCTTAACTGAGGTGAAGACTGAATTGTGTGCATGGACATGGTGATGCACTCCAATAATCTTAGTGGCTCTGTAATCCAGTGACTCGGGACGCTGAGGTAGGAAGATCACAAGTTCAAAGCCAGCCTCAACAATTTAGCTAGGCCCTGAATACCTTAGTGAGACCCTCTCTCAAAATAAAAAATAAAATAGGCTGGGATGTGGCTCAGTGGTTAGGCACCCCTGGGTTCAATTCCTGGTATCCTCCCCCCCAAAATATATCAAGACTGAATAGTGTGATAATAATTACCCTTACCATGACACAGAAAAAAAAAAATAGGAGGAAGAGAAGTCAGTTGATAAATAAATTTGGAACTTGAAATAGTAATTAAAAGAAACATCAAGGGGCTGGGGATGTAGCTCAGTGGTAGAGCACTTGCCTAGCATATGTGAGGCATTGGGTTCCATCGTCAGCACCACATAAAAATAAATAAATAAAATAAAAATAAATAAATAAATAAAAGGTCCATTGACAGTTACAACTAACAAATATTTTTTAAAAAAGAAAAGAAAAAGAAACATCAAAGGAAATGCTTGTTTCCCACCACAGCAATCATCCCTTTCTAGTTGGCAAGATCACAGGACCCCTCCCCATACCAGCAAGAGGCCTGTGGGCTACCAGTGCAAGGGTCATATTCAAGGAATCCCCCAAATCCCTACCATCACATAAGTGTGTGTAGAGCTCCTTAGCAGCCTCCACTCCCTCAGGGCGCTGGGTTGGAGGCTTTCCCTCCCCAGAGGTAGCCAGCGAAGCTCCCTGCAGCACTGAGAAGCAACTCTGTAGGAGCTGCAGCAGCAAGGTTTGGGCACAGATGCACTCTTCCCTTGGGCTGCAAAAGGACAAAGAACTTCAGAGAACAAAAGGGCAAATTACTTTCACCTTCCAAAGCCATACAGTGGTCTACAAAGGACTCTCCTCTGGACAACAGGCTCAGCAAAAAGAATGCCAACCAAGAGGAAGGGCATAACAGTAAGAACACTGTACTAGGAGTCTGAAACAAAGACCTCATCTGATGCTGCCCTCCACTGAGAAAGAAATTCATTTCTGATCCTGCCATTTCATCTGTATAATGAGGATGAGTAAGTTGGGATTGCAGTGTTTCAGATTTTGGACTTTTTCTGATTTTGGAATATATGCACACATGTGATATTTGTGGATGAGATCTAAGTCTGAACGTGAAATGCATTAATGTTTCATATACACCTTATACAAAAAGTCTGAAGATATATTCATACAATATTTTCAGTGTATCTGTGTTTGTTTTTTCTTTTTCTTTTTTTTTAGTTTACCTGTGTTTTAACTGCAGTTCATTACATGAAGTCAGGTGTGGAATTTTTCACTTGTAGTACATAAAAAGTTTCAGATTGTAGAGCATATTTCAGATTTTCAGATTAGGGATGTTCAACATGTACTACTATAATATTTGACCTGCTTATCCTAAAAGTTGTGAAGTTAATCAAGTCAGAAAACATCTGTGAAAGCACTTCTTAAAGTATTTTATCAAAATTTGAGGTATTATTTTTAATAATAACCAAATCTTTTAAATCAGAATAATATATACCAGTACAAAGTAAAAACAAAGAAAGAAAGAAAAGAAAGAAAGGAAAAAATTGTCCATTTAGAATAGCAAAACTCAATGTTTTCACTTTTGTTTGTGATTATCATCTTATAACAAATTCTGACCTACTTTTGCTTTAGTTTACTGTAAAAGTTCCAGAAGATCTGTAAATCAAGACCCGCAAAGTCCAGAAAAGATTTATATTTTAGGCCACTTTCCTTCTGCTGCACCTAAAAAATCATAAAGGCCAGAAAAAGCAAAATTGAAAAGTGTACTTAGAGTGATATTGTAATGCCTCATTTACTTCTCATTGTTAAGGAATGAGGTGGCTCCACATGAGTGAAATTCTCATACAACTGATACCTTTAACTACTAAAAGTTTGTCAGAAACATTTCTGGTATGAAGTTTTCCAAAATATGTGTGTGTGTAAATACACACACACACACACATAACCCTCTTAACACACATACTCACACATATCTGCAAAGACTTCCTGACTTCATTGCACAGTACTTGAAACATAAATCAGTCTTTATCTGATGGTGACTAATGTCCAGGACTTGTTTGACCCTTTCCTGCATATGGGCTGAACTTCTGTTGTAAATCCACCTGCTATTCCTAGGTCCCTCCCTTTAATTTGCTCTTTTCTGCTGTGATATGAACTCTTGTATGACAGAAACCAAACAAGCGATATATACATTGAGTCACCAGCCTCTGACTATGTCCTGAGGAAAATGAAAGCCAAGAGTAGACACTGTTGTATACACCCATGAAGGGCTTCACTGGATTCCCGAGGTGAGCTGTGTACTCCATGGTGATGTTTACAGTAATCTTCCATTAAGTGAACTGTCACTGGGTTTTACTAGTGGCTATAAAAGTTGGTATCAAAACTACAAATGATCTCAAATCTTGACATTTTAGTTCTTTCAGTAAATACATAAAAATCACCTAAACTTCAGCAATAATTCTCTTAAGACTTAAAAAAGATATAAGCCTCATGAACTTGCTTTACTTTCCTTCCCTGGGCAACTGTAGCTGGGGAACCTTTATCTTTTAGTTTTATTGTTTTGTAGTGCTGGAGGTGGAACCTAGGGCCTTGTGCATGCTAAGCAGACACTACCAATGAGCTACGCTCCCAGTCCCACAGCTAAGAAACTTTAAGAAGTGTCTGCAATGACTCTGCACCATGTATACCCAGAGGAATGCAAAGTTGTGCTCCATTTGTGTACAATATGTCAAAATGCATTCCACTGTAAAATCAATCAATCAATCAATAATACTTATCTAATTAAAAAAAGAAGAAAAGAAAAAAAGAAATGCCTGCAGGTCTACTCAAGGAGACCTCACAACAGTGGCCACATGCCTCTGGCTGATGCTATAAGTGTCCAATATTCCACTTTCCTTGGCCTTTAAATGTCATCACAGCAGCATGATGCCTGTTATACGCATTCATTCTGTCATGACTTAAGTAGGCTCAGGTTTAATGGTTGGTGTTCATTTCTTTTAACACTGTCATTTGTTCTTCCTAGAGAAATGGGGTCTAATAACTAAGGAAACCCTACCAGGTCATGGGCGAGTTGCTGGATGAACTGAAGGGTCCTGAGGAGCAGGGTGGCCCCACAGACACTCTCTGTGTCCTTTCTGCAGTGGGCACAGAGGATGTTTTGCTCTGCCTCTGCTCTTGCAGGCCGGAGGTACCCACTGATGCTCAAGCCTTGCACTCCCAAGCGCTCTGCTGACTCTTGACGGGTGCAGAGGAACTTCACCATCAAATACTAGAAAGGATAAGAGAGATTTCAAGAGGACTCGGAATCCCTAAATATGATAAAAGTGGGAAAAAGGGTTTTCTGAGGAGGTTCCAGATTTTAATAATTTATTAGATACGATCATGCCCATTAGTTTGGATATAAAATCTAAGTCCAGTATCTAAAATAAGGAGAAAAATTGACAATACAAATGCAGAATTAAGTTAGGTTTTGGTAAAGATCATCATAAGAGAAATGGCCCTCTTCAAGGCAAAAACAGAATAAGAGAAGTATATTTACCATTTAGCATGGTCATTTAAAAACAAAGATCAGATGTGATGAAAATACACATGCCCTCAATTCCCTAAGGAACTGTCTCAAAGTCCCCAACTGATACATGCAATCCATTTGCTGGGAGCCCAGGAAAGAGTCTTATCTGCTCAAAGAGGCTATTTTCAAAGTCTAACTTTTGTATAATCAGTCTGCTTCTTAGAATTAAAGTTAGAATCTACTGAGTACCTACTTTGTGTAAGTCCTAAAGATAGTTGTCAATTCCCTTAAGATTTATACTTGAGGTTAAAAAAAAATTAAGCAGCTAGATGGTCACCACTTCTTTTGCAACCATGGAAACACATCTCTTCTGCATTTATACGTGGACTTATTGCTCTCATAGCTTCAGATGCCCTTATCTATATATCTTAGCCTGGCTAAAGATGATGGCAAGTCAATTTCTAACACTAGGCATCATACTACCATTCCTGGGAAGCCTTCCCTAGTGAATTGTAGGCTGGGTAGAATAGTCTTCCTCTGGGTTGCAAAAGCCTCCTGAATTTCCCTTTATTTCAGCCCATATCACATCTCTCTCCCACTAGACTAGGAACTCCTTGAGGTTCCAGTGTTGGCACAGGGCTGGTAAACAATGTATACAGAATAAAAGCAGGGCAGCAGGCAAACACACAATGGCCACACTCCCTAATGCTTACTTTGGCAATTCTGCACTGCTGCAACTTGACATCTGCTTCATCCCACTCTTCTTCCAGCTCAAACCAGCCAATAGGATCATCCTCTCCCAGGTCATCAGATGAGCAACCAATCCTGTGAACACAAGGGTAATCACAAAACATTCTTCTATGTCTAAACTTCTCTAGAGTTGTCAAGCAAGGCATCACCTAAGTGGCATTTAGCTTGTTCAGAAAGCCTGTCAATGAACAATTGGAGATGGGGTGTGGCAACTGATACCACTCAGAATATACAAGGTAGTTGGCATTAATTGCCTCTCCATTTCTCAGACTTCTCACCTGTGAATTGGGAACTATATCAGACTCAAATATAATTTGGGAACTAAGAAGAAAGTGTGCTTCTCTAAATAAATAGCTCATCTGAAGAATGAGACATGAAGTTAGAAATCTTAGCTGAGATTCTTAGGAGTAAGATACAAACAAGTGCAGTCCTAAAAAGAACCAGGGAGAGGGAGGTTTGGTTTTCTTCCCTAGGTCTGGCTAATATGTGTATGACCAGCCTAGATTTGGGTCACTTGCAACAACTGAAGGGGAAAAGCCTGAGCACTTTCAGACCCTGGAGCTCAAAAAACCCCTCAAACCCCAGCCTTCATAGGCCTCAGAATTCTTTCCTATTCCTTAAGAAATCCTTCCAGGAAAGCATTCCAGTCTTAAAGCTGAAGAAATACAACTGTGGAGCTGGGCGCGGTGGCGCAAGCCTGTAATCCCAGCACTTAGGGAGGCTAAGACAGGAGAATCGCAAGTTCAAAGCCAGCCTCAGCAACGGCGAGGTGCTAAGCAACACAAAATAAGGCTGGGGATGTGGCTCAGTGGTCAAGTGCCCCTGAGTTCAATCCCCGGTACCAAAAAAAAAAGAAAAGAAAAGAAATACAACTGTGGGCCATTTCTTTTAAAAACTGGGTACTAGTTGGACATGGTGGCATGTACCTATAGTCCCAGATACTTGGGAGTCTGAGATGGGAAGATCGCTTGAGCACACAAGTTTGAGACCAGGCTGGGTGACAGTGAGACCCCCATCTCAAAAATAAATTAATAAAAATTTTAAAAATGCACATCTATTAAAAAACTGCATTCTTTAATGCAGTTACTCCCTTTTCAGGAATTAAACAACTAAGAAGGAGATGGTGGCTGTCTTTTCAAGTAACATTCCTAAAACATTACCCTTTTCTAGCTGTGATACAGTTACCGAGCTAGGACACATGATGGATATGTTCAGGGTAGTTCAGCCTGCATGGATATCAGCAACAAACACAGGGAACTATGACAAGAAGAAGAAAAAGATAATCCAGAGTAGATTCTGGAACAGAAAGGAAAAAAAAATGTTCTCTTAACATAAGCCATTCTTGGCGCAAACCTTTCATGATACAATTAACTCTTAAGGAAACAGATTGAATTCTCTTAGACCAAAACTGTGTCAATGAAATTCATCTACAGCATACATATGAAGATTTTACAATTTACTCTTTGGGAACTATCAAGGAAATGTCTGTGATATGGAGAATATGCAGAGTGTCAGAGAACAGAGAAGAAGCAACCACAGTCACTAAATCATACTGCATGGTAAGCAGCATGGAGAAACAAGAATTGAATGCTATTGTGTGTGCTTAAGTAAGCATAGGAGACAAACAGCTGACCCAGGAGCATGGTGCCTTTACCAATGCTTGAACAAAGAAAATAAAATGTGCAAGAAGATAGCTGTGTGCACATTAACATTTTGATTTCCACACTGGAGAGGACCTGTTAATATATAGGCCAACTAAATCAGGATTTAAGAGTAGTTCAGGCTGGTACCAGGAGCTAAAATCATTAAGGGAATAGTGAATAAGCCCGTATTTAGGTTAAAAAAAAAATCCTGCATAAGATGTGAAAGACCTTGTTTGACAGCAGTTTTATTTAGGGGAAAAGATCTATTTTAATATGTCCCAAGAGTGGGATATAGAAGCTTCAAATTAGGTGTCATTTTTGGCTACTATTAAAAAAGAAAGCATCTTTTAAAGGCATGTGTGGAACAAGATGCAGGGATGCACACCTGTAATCTCAGTGGCTTGGGAGGCTGAGGCAAGAGAATACCAAGTTTGAGGTTAGTCTCAGCAAACTAGTGAGGCCTTAAGCAACTGAGCGAGACCCTGTCTAAAACATAAAAAGGACTGAGGATGTGGCTCAGTGGTTAAGCACCCCTGTGTTCAAGCCCTAGTACCAAAAAAAAAGGCATATGTGGGTTGAGGATATAACTCAGTGGTAGAGTGCTTATTTAGTAAGTAGAAGGCCCTGGGTTCAATTGCTAGCACTGCCAAAAAAAAAAAAAAGCAGAGAGAAAGAGAGAGAGAGAGAGAGAGAAATGTGCATAGCAGAAGGGAGATTTCAGGAATAAGACACAATTGTTCCAATTCACTTAGAAGGTTGAAATTAAGACCACCTAATAGAAATTACAAAGGCAACGGATATAGTTCAGTGGTAGAGCACTAGGTGAGGTCCTGGGTTGGATCCCCCAGCAATGCAAGAAAAAAAGAAAAAGTAATCTTCATGTTCTAATTACTGAAGGTCTTTGATTTCCATCACTGAATACTCTTTAGAGGCAGAATGATCATTTGTCAGGGATGCAACAAAGGAATTTCAGTGCAGAAAAGGATTTATTCTAAATCTTTGCTACTCAAAGTATGGTCCATGGATGGCCAGCATCAAGGTCACATGGAAGCTTGTTAGAAAGGAGTCTCAGGCTCTATCCAAAACTAATGAATCAGAACCTGCATTATTACAACATCCCTCAGAGGCTTAAATGCACATTAAAGTGTAAGCAGCACTGTACTAGATAATATTTAAAGACTTCTATTAACCCTGTTCTATTTCCTGTGAAATACAAGTGCACAAATGGAAACTTTAGGGCTCTGCTCTGAGTTCTAACTTACCAATAGCAATAAGGCAGGCAACATTGTCCAAGGGTTGCCAGTGACCTGTGACTACATCCAATAGATCTGCTTTTAGCCTTTATTAATTGCTGGATAATAGCAGATACTTCACTCACTTCCTGTTTCTTTAAACATTGTTTTCCTTTAGTTTTCGTGGTACTTCTCTGCAGGAATTTTTCTCTGTTGCCCTTTATATTCTGGTGCCACTTGTCTTGCTTATTATGATGACCTACCTTCTTTTCTTTTCCAAGTCCACATACCCTGGAATTCCAAAGTGATCTCTTCTATTCCCACATTTTAAATTATCATTTCAATGACTCTCTTATCTGTCCTTTCAGCATAAGTTGCTCTTCTATGCTCTTAACCTGTTTGTTCAACTGGCTGCTGGACATCTCAAAGGCTTCCTAGAATGTCAAAGTCAGCAACCAACACTGAGCTCATCATCTTCTACAAACTTCTTTCTCCTTGGGCTATTTTCTATCGCAGGTAAAGGTGCTAGCAAGATCCCCAGCTGCCCAGGTCTCAACACCCCTGCCCCCAGACTTGGTGCCACTTAAGTCATCTTCTCCTTCTTGCTCCCCAATTGGTCTAATCCCAGGACCTGCTGCTTTCAAATTCTAGGAGTCTCTTTATCAGTGCACCTCACTCCACTGCTACAGCTGCTGTGGCTGCCACTCTGGTCAAGGTTACCCCACCTCTGGCTTCTTGGGCAACAGTGCTAGCCTCCTTCCATCCCACCTGTCTCTGGGATTGCTTTCCTCCATCCATGCTGTACACAACGTAAGCCAGATTAGTTCTAAAACATACTATCTCATTTTTCTTCTTTAAAACTCCTCCATAACATGCTCCATTCTTCTCCCTGCTCTACTCCCTTCTCACCCCCTCAACAAGGATAAATTTCCCAGTGGCCAGGTACTTGTCCCCAAATTCAGGAATGTATCATTCCCCAGACATTCTGAAGATTGTGACCATGGTCATATAAAGGGCAGAGTACAGAGCAATAAACAAATTAACACACATTTCTATATATGCTACCAGAAAGCAGTGAATGTTTATCCACTGTGGTGGGTTAGTGGTACCCTCCCCACCCCCAACTGGTTATAAAACTGTTCTTGGCAGCTTTATTAATAATGCTTCAAATTATATGTAACCCAAATACACATGAACAGGAGGACTGATAAATAAATTGTGGTATATTCATACAATGGAATACAACCTAACAATAAAAAAAGATGAATGATAACATGAAAATTAGTGGATGAGGATACATAAGGGGGATGGGAATGGGAAACATAGCAGAAATGCAGGAGCTCTGGATGCGGCAGGGGGAGGGGGGAAGAAAGAAAGGGTAATGCGTATAGTAATGATGGTTGATTGAGAGGGTCATTATTGCCCCTGGTGCAGGTATGAAGACACAAATAATGTGACTCTATCTGATTTGAAACCAGAGAATTGGAAAAACTGAGCTCTGTATTTGTACTATGACTTGAAATGCATTTAAATAAAATAATTAAATTTAAAAAAAAATAAAATCATGTTGAGTAAAAGAAGGCAGACACTAAAGGATACACACTCAATGATTCCATTTATATAACATTCTAGAATAGGCAAAGTAAATTTTTGGCAATAGGAATCACAATGGTAATTGCCTTGGGTGTGGAGGGTACTTGATTGGAAGTGACAGTAAACTTTTGGGACATGACTGAAATGTGCTGTCTTAATTTAGATGGTGAGTAAATGTGTGTATAAAATTGTCAAAACCCAAAGAACTATAGTGGTACTTCACTATAAAGATAAGCAAGCATAGTTCACCAATTAGAAAATTTTATCAACTACAGAGATTTTTGTTCTACTCCCTACCTGCTTTTTACGAATTGCCTGAGTTCCTGAAGCTTCCAATTGTCATATTTTTCAAACCGTTTAAAGTGTTCTTCTGCATGAAATTTATCAGAAGGTGAGTTATAGGCAAAAACCAGCCCACACTGGGCACCAATGCCGCCACGTCGAACCTGAAAACAGAGATCCGGATGGAGAACATCAAAGAGGTAAAAGTTCTACGGCTAAGCCAGGTGGTGGTGGCAAACGCCTGTAATCTCAGCGGCTCAGGAGGCTGAGGCAGGAGGATTGCAAGTTCAAAGCCAGCCTCATCAAAAGCGAGGCACTAAGCAACTCAGTGAGACCCTGTCTCTAAATAAAACACAAAATAGGGCTGGGGATGTGGTTCAGTGGTTGAGTACCCCTGAGTTCAATCCCTGATACCCACCCACTCCCCAAAAAGTTCTATGGCTAGCTGGGTGTGGTGGCACACACTTATAATCCCTTCAACTCAGGAGATTGAAGTAGGAGGCCAGTCTCAGCAACTTAGCCCTGAGGTAACAATAAAAAAATAAATAAAATATTTATAAAAATTGTGATCTTACTTCAGAGACAAAATACTGCACAACTGATCATGTTCCTGAGTCATACCTAAAACCATGATTGATGTTTGATCAAGTCAAGCAGGTTTAGAGGCTGAGAAAGGGATTAGTTTCTAGAACACTGTGAGTAAAGACTGTGAAAGACACCAAAATGGACAAAAAAAGAAGCTCCGTGGTATAATGTTCCTGGGCTCAATTCCCAGTACAAAAAAAAAAAATATATTAAGCCATAGAAAAGTGAGAAAGCAGCTGGGTGGGGGGGCGCACACCTGTAATCCCAGCACTTTGGGAGGCTGAGACAGGAGAATCCTGAGTTCAAAGCCAGCCTCAGCAATGGCGAGGCGCTAAGCAACTCAGTGAGACCCTGTCTCTACATAAAACACAAAATAGGGCTGAGGATGTGGCTCAGTGATTGAGTGCCCCTGAGTTCAATCCCCAGTACCAATAAAAAAAAAAGAAAGAAAAAGAAAAGTAAGAAGCCGGGCGCAGTAGCGCAAGCCTGTAATCCCAGCACATTGGGAGGCTGAGACAGGAGAATCGCCAGTTCAAAGCCAGCCTCAGCAACGGCAAGGCACTAAGCAACTCAATGAGACCTTGTCTCTACATAAAACACAAAATAGGGCTAGGGATGTGGCTCAGTGGTCGAGTGCCCCTGAGTTCAATCCCTAGTACCAAAAAAAAAGTAAAGAAAAGTAAGAAAGCAGCATCTCAAGAAGTGTTTTTTCAATCTTTACAGTCATACCATTCACAGATTTCACAAATCTATCCATCTTTGTATCCCTACCCTCTGCTGCAGGACTGACAAAGGTAAATAATCACTAAATACCCAATGAAACACTAACAATATGGGCATCTGAAATGTAATCCTATTACTTAAAAAAAATTAAAGTAGTAACATTGCTAAAAGAAGGTATCAGGACAATTACCATAATTCTGATTTGTGTAACTTGGAAAGCAGATTCAGTTCCTGTAGAAAAAATAGTACTTGCTCTGGTTTTTCCAGTCTCTGTAAGAAAACCTGAAAGAAAGAAAAATGTACACCTGAGTATGACAGAAGCATTTTTATAACCTAAGATCAACAAAAACAAGGGGGTAACTAGTCTACCTGGTACCATCATAAAAATGAGTAAAGGGTTCACCTTTGAACAGATGCAACTTCCCTGACAAAGCCCTAAGTAAGCAGAGCATCAGCCAGGTACTACTTCCTCAGAGCACAACTCTTCACCCTTATAGGCAGCTCTACTCTGAGGTAACAATAAAAAGAAAAAAAAAAGTTTATAGAGATTGTGACTTTAATTCAGAGACGAAGGATTGCACAATCAATCATCTTCTAAAACCATAACTGATGTTTGACTGGGCCAATCAAGGCAAGCTGGCTTAGAGGCTGAGAAAGGGATTAATTTCAGAACACTGTGGGGAAAGACTCACAGTTGCCTTTCCCTTTCAAATATCTTTAAATACACAAGGCAAACACCTGCTCACATTAGCATTAAATGGTCATTCTTCCTGGGACCCTGACTTGTTCTCAACCATTTTGCCTGTCAAGATGAAAAGACTGAAACCAATTTCATGGGTCTTATTTCATTATACGCAGTTCAGTAAAATAAAAATTTATGAGCTTGAATCTCCATAGAACAATGTGCAAAATTTGTCACCAAAACCAATGAAAATTAAATCTGAAGAAACCTCTACTAATTCATAGACAGATGCTATGATTTAGTTCTACCAAACAGTAGTTCTGTAGACAATTTTAAGAAGCCATACTGACAGAAATGCATATAACTTTCCTATCAGTAATATCAAAAATTATCCCAATTATCAAACTGAAACCTTTCCCAGAGGTCTGGATGACTCTATCTGAAGATATCTATTGCAAAAGAAAATAAATAGGTAATTTTTAAAAAGGAATCTGTTGTGAAGACTAAAATACTACCTAGAAGTTAAGTGCTTAGTCAGCTATTTAAATTTGTGTCAAAGTAGTAGAAGCAATAATAATTCAAAGCAACAGAACTGGAAAGACTACTTTTTTATACAACACTGCCACCAGGTACACATTTAAAACTTTGTTTTTGGTTATTTGTTTTTTTTTTCTTTTTGGTGGTGCTAGGGACCACCAAATTGAATTCTGGACCTTGTGCTTATAAGGCAAGTGCTCTACCACTGAACTATACTCCAGCTCACATTTATTTTTAAAGTGGAGTCACATCTTTAAAAATAAAACCTTGGTGCTTCATTTTCTGGGTAAAAAGCCAGCTTGCATGTTAATTGTGAAATTGTATACCTATGATCATTTGACATCCTACCCCTACTTGTCAAATTTACTTTCAAATGGCAAGGAAACAAATTAATCAACCATGGATTTAAAGGACTTAAACTGGGTATGGCATATGCCTGTAATCCCAGCAACTTGGGAGGCTAAAGCCGCAGGATCATCAATTCAGTCAGCCTCAGCAACTTAGCGAGGCTCTATGCAACTTACCAAGACTCTGTCTCAAGATAAAGAACATAAAAAGCGCTGGGTGTACAATCAGTGGTTGAGTGCCCCTGTGTTCAATCCTCAGTACCAAAAAAATAAACAAATAAAGGATTTAATATTTTCCACTTCAGTTCCTCCTAGCTAGTTTTCCTTCAATTTTTTTTGGGGGGGGAGGACTGGGGATTGAACTAGAGGGTACTCAACCACTGAGCCACATCCCCAGTCCTATTTTGTGTTTTATTTAGAGACAGGGTCTCACTGAGTTGCTCAGTGCCTCACCGTTGCTGAGGCTGGCTTTGAACTTGCGATTCTCCTGTCTTAGCCTCCCAAAGGGCTGGGATTACAGAAGTGCACCACTGCGCCTGGCTTTTTCTTTAAATTTTTAATAAACTTTTATATTTAAATTTAAAAATTTTTACTTATTTTTTGAGGTGGAAGCCTCACTAATTTGCTGAGGCTGTCCTGGAACTTTGGATACTTCTGCATCAGGCTCCCAAGTAGCTATACCTGGTGTGCACCATCATGTTAGGCTCCAGTTTTCCTTTAAAATACCAGAGCAAGTGGTAGTGGCTTTCAGGAGTGTTAGCTTTCTGGAATGTCAGTATCATTCTCTGGGCATTCTTGGGTACTATAGTGGCACTTGTCCACAACTGGCACATCCCTGCAGTTGTGGAACCTGAAGTAGACCAGTGAGAAAAGAACTTTCATCCTCTAAGAGGAAGAAAAAAACTTCCTCGAAACCCTGAAGTTCTTGTTGTGAGGACTTTTCTCCTGTCTCTTAAAAATCCTTTTTTTATGAGATGGGGTTGTGGCTCCATGGTAGAGCGCCTGCCTGGCATGGGTGAGACACTCGGTTCGATCCTCAGCACCACATATAAATAAAATAAAATAAAGGTCCATCGAAAACTAAAAAAAAAATTTTTCTAAAAATCCTTTTTTTTATAGCAGAGCAAGAGACCCACAGGTAACTTGAGTTACAACATAGGCTCCTCCCTCACCCAGCCACATAGAATCAAAACCAAAGTAACAAAGCTATCAGCTATAGCAAGATTTTAAAATTCACTCATCCAAGAGGGTAGAGGGTAGGAAGGGGAGGTGGGCCCACAAAAGACACAGGGAAAAATAATGAAATATTCAAATCAGACCAACCAAGAGCTAGCAAATGCAATTTGCAGCTGCAGAAAAACTAGTGTAGGTTTTTCCCACTTGACAGTGTTAGAAATCCACACTGTGCTGGGAATGGTAGCACGTGCCTGTAATCAATCCTAGCTGCTCAGTAGGCAGGACGATTCCATATTTGAGGATAGCCTGGGTAACTTAGCAAGACCCTGTCTCAAAATATAAAAGGAAAAATAAATAAATAATTATAAAAGGCTAGGGGTGTAGCTCAGTGGTAAAATATCCCTGGGTTCAATTCCCAGTAAAACAATAATATCAAATTCGCATTCTGGTGTCAGATAATTTGGCTCCGCATGCTCCAGAGACAAAAATTCCAATCCTTCAGAATGAAGGGAAAATGCAGAGGGTCTTCATCAAAGAAGTCTTACCTTTCTTGGGTAAGGTAGGGGAAAAGGGCAAAGAGCTGCCATCACCTCCTCCCAACCCCACTGGCTTTAGATGGCAGGTGACTCAGCCTGCCATGACCTTCAGAGTAGCTGGACATGGATGCAGTGAAGGAAATTTCTCTGCAGAGGTTGAGCTGCTAAGGTAAGACTAGGGAAACCATCTCGTGCAAATATAATGCTTACGAGGACCACTGAGAAGAGGAGGTGCAACAAAGAATGCATGTTTTCCCTGGGTCTGAACTTCATTGGTGCTAAGATTGAACACAGGAAAGAGAAGAGGCAACACTGAGAATGTACAAATGAAGATGGCAGTGCTGTGAGGAAAGCCAAGGGGAAAACAAATTCAAAGCAACAAGCCAGGCCTTTCCAGTGTTCTATAACCTCTTATCTTGCTGATCAAAAAGGTACAGTGAGTAGAAAAGGGACACATATAGGGCACTGACCAGGTAGCCACCAAGATGGATGAGGAACAGACTCACAAACAATCCCTGGATATGCAAAAGAGCCACCAGCAAAATGAAATGCCTGTTAGGAATCATTGAGTTGATACTAGGGATGAGTGAGGCTTCCTCCCAGATAATCAAATGCCACATCAGGGGAATTGGGGGTAATACCCTTTAACTGTGTTTTCAGCAGTGTGGTGCTGATCCACTGCATTTCTTAATACTTTAATGTAATACAACAGAAGGACAATCTAAACTTAAAAACAGAAAAGTAATAACTTTCTGTTGCAAGAGGAGAGTTTGCTTTTCAAAACGTTAGTTTATAAGAGTTCTCAGGCTTTCAAATACTTGTAAATTCTTACAGGTTATTAACACCTATACAGATTACAACTAATCCACACAAACAGTTCAGGAACCACTGCCAACAAGCTGAGGTAAAGACTGCATGCCTGAAAATGTCAAAGACCAGAGTGTGACCTCACACAGCTGCCTTCTGAGCACATTAGCAATAGTCCCACCCACTGCTCACCATCCCTCGTCCACGGTTCCACAAGGAGGTTTTCAGGTCCTGACTTATCTTCTTTTCCTTTGACATCACAAGCCTGAAGAGTCAACTGAAGAGGTTTACCTGCCAAACAAAAGAGAAGGCAAGCCTTAAGCTAGCTCTATGGAAAAATGAAAACTAGTGGGCATTGTGGGTGGAAATGTAGGCCTATAGCCACCCATACTATTAAGTTACTGATTTATTTATTTATTTTTATATCAGGGATTGAACCCTGGGATGCTTATCCTCTGAGCCACATCCCCAACACTTTTTTTAAAAAATATTTTTTTTTAGTTGTAGTTGGACATATTACCTTTATTTTATTTTTATTTTTATGTAGTGCTGAGGATCAAACCCAGTGCCTCACACATGCTAGGCAAGTACTCTACCACTGAGCCACAACCACAGCCCCTGCAATCCTTTTTTATATTTTATTTAGAGACAGGGTCTTGCTGAGTTGCTTAGGGCCTAAGTTGCCAAGGCTGGCTTTGAACTCTCCTCCTGCCTCAGCCTCTTGAGCTGCTGGAATTATAGGCATGTACCACATCTAGCAAAGTTACTGATTTAAAAGCTAAAATAAGCCGGGCGCGGTGGCTCACGCTTGTAATCCCAGCACTTAGGGAGGCTGAGACAGGAGAATCGCGAGTTCAAAGCCAGCCTCAGCAACGGCGAGGCGCTAAGCAACTCAGTGAGACCCTGTCTCTACATAAAACACAAAATAGGGCTGGGGATGTGGCTCAGTGGTCGAGTCCCCCTGAGTTCAATCCCCAGTACCAAA
>PVHX01000979.1:213159-238687 GCA_004024805.1 Geosciurus inauris | reverse complement strand
AGTTCAAAGCCAGCCTCAGCAAGGGCGAAGCGCTAAGCAACTCAGTGAGACCCTGTCTCTACATAAAACACAAAATAGGGCTGGGGATGTGGCTCAGTGTTGAGTACCCCTGAGTTCAATCTCCAGTACCAAAAACAAAAACAAAAAACGCAGAGTGCCACGGGGACCTCAAAGGAGTTCCTCCTCCTTCCTGAACAGCTGCTCACTCACCAGGCCCCCCTCAGGCTCCCCAGTCTCCCTCACCCCTCCTTCTCCTCCCACCTCCAGCTCTCCACACTGAAGTCCCTGCCTGGAGGGTGTGTGGGGTCCTTCTAAAGCACACCATTGAGAGAGCCGCCCACAGCTCCCCAGGGACCAAGAACACACTCCCCTTGCACTCAAGGCTCCTGGTCCCTGACTGCCTGATCCAGCCCCTGTTCAGGTCCCTGCTCCATGGGCAGCATTTGCTGTGCCCACGGGCTGCCCTCCCTGCCTGCCTGTGTAGGCTGCAGCACTGAATGTCTTTCAGATTCAAGCCCACCTTGTAAGCATGCCGAAATTCACAAAAGCATCAGTCACAGCCCCTCCATCCCTCTGGCCATGCCTAGGCCCCCCAGCCTCTACACCCACCTTCTCCCTTTGGAAAAAGTCCTCTTTTCTCCTTTGGGCCCCGAAAAGGGACAAACTTGGGACAGTTGAGCTGGTGATCTACTGAGATGGCACTGCTGCCCGTTGGACTGTGGCTCCTTGGAGACCAAGCCAGCAGTGAGTGATGGGGTCAGGAGTGGACACGGGTGGGGCCCTGGTGGGGCCCACTGGGGCTTCATTCCAGGCAGAGCCTCTTATCAACCCACAGTTGGACCCAAGGAGCCTGCAAATAAGCTTGGTACCTGGCCAAGGCACCCTTGGGACTCACGCCCCGGGAAATGGCTGCACACACTGGCTGAGTGTCCTCAGCTCATAGGCAGCGGGCTGCTGGAGGCGGCAGGACAGGAAGTCCTTCCTCAGGGGCCAGCAATCCCTGGGCAGTAGCTGAGGGTCTGGGTGCAGGAGGCCTGGGAGACCCTCGCAGGACCTAAGGGACCCAGAGTCAGTGGCCTGAGCAGGAGGGGACCTGGGCCTCCTCCCGCCTCTAGCCCCACCAGCTGTGTATCCACTAAAATACTGGACCTTCCAGAGCAGCCTGGAGGGAGGCTGGGCCCCGTGAGTGCTGGGAGGGCCAGGGCAGGGCGAGGGTCCCCTTCCCTGCGGCCTTCATTCATTTCCCTCTGATGTTCCTTCCTTCATTCATGTATCCACTCCGCTCCTTCTCAGAGCCTAGCGCTGGGGACAGAGTCCAGACTATGCAGACCGTGCCCCTCCTACAGCCGACTTCCTGGAGGAAAGGGACAATCCTCTTCAAATAAGGAAAGAAAACTAAGAATCCCCGAGGGCCTGAGGGCTATCAGTGCAACTCATGGCTGAACACCTGCCTGGTGTGGCTTGGGGTCCCATCCCCAGCGCCGCCAAAATAAACAGTAAGTGTTTCAGGGTTCAGGCAGGAGGATGGAGAGTTCAAAGCCAACGTCAGCAACTTAAGAAGGCCCTAGGCAACTCGGGGAGACCTTGTGTCTAAATGAAAAATTAAAATGGCTAGGGATGTGGCTCAGTGGTTTAGCATCTCTGGGTTCAGTCCCTGGTACCAAAAAAAGAAGGAGGAGGAGGGTGGAGGAGGAGGAGGAGGATGGGGAGGAGGGAGAAGAATTATTTCAGATATTCAGATACACAAAAGCATTGGGAAGAGATCCAGTGAAATCAAGACAAAGAGGACAGGGACTGAAACAGCCAGTCCCCAAAGGGCTGGGAGATAGGTGAGGCCCTGGGGGAACTCAGGAGGGTGTACAGGAGGGAGAGAAAGAAGATCAGTGGGGTGGAATGCAGGGGCAAACAGGGTGGAAAGTCCCAGGAGGGGCAGGAAGGGGAGAAGGCAGGCCCGGGGAAGCTGGGGCAGGGGGTCCCGGAGGCCTCATTCCTGGGTGTTCTGGGATTTAGGAACCTGGGGTTCATTCTGTCTGCATTTATGAAGCACTTTCTATATGCAGAAATGGGGCTTGTACCCAGGCAGGGTAGGGGACACTGTGGTGATGGAGACACACAAATTCCTCCAAACTGAGGCTGAAGACTGAGCCAGATCGTGAGTCACTAAATAAATACACAGGACCCTGCAGCCAGGAGGAAATGAGGCCCAGGGGCTTTGCTTGTTGCTGGATGTCAGGCGCCTAGGGATGTCAGGCAGGCAGGAGGCCATACCATCAGAAGCAAGGAGTTCCCACAAATCATCCAAGGCTGTCAGAAAGCTCTGAGGTGGCCCCCTGGTCCCTGCCTTGGACATCAAGGTCCCCTCCTTCCTCACACTCAGGCTGGGATGCTCCAGGTCACTCCTCCTCCCTCTCCTGGCAGCTCTGCCTGGCCACCTGCCCTGAATATTCCTGTATGACTGTAGTGGTTTGAAAAATTCAAGTCCTCTCCCCAGAAGAACCTCAGAATATGATCTTATTTGGAAATAGGGTCTTCACAGATGTCATTAAATTAAGATGAGGTCATACTGAATTAGGGTGGCCCCTAATCTAATGATTGGCATCTGAGTAAGAAGGCTGGCCATGTGCAGACACACAGACACAGGAAGAAGGCCAAGAGACAACCGGAAGTACAGGAGGCAATCTCCAGAGGCAGGAAGAAGTAGGAAGGATCCTTCCCTGGAGCCTCAGAAGGGAATGTAACGGGGCTGGGATTGTAGCTCAGCGGTAGAGCGCTTGCCTCGCATGCGTGGGGCCCTGGGTTTGATCCTCAGCACCACATACAAAGCAATACAATAAAGACATTGTGTCTATCTACAACTAAAAAAATATTTAAAAAAAAAAAAAAGAAGGGAATGTAACCCTGTGTGTGACACCCTGATTTCAGACTTTGGGCCTCCAGAACTGTGAGAGAATCAATTTATGTTGTTTTAAGCCATGAGTTTGTGGTCACTTGTTATAGCAGCCACAGGACACTCATACAGAGGTAGTGGGCAATGTACCTGTATCTCTCTGAGCCTCAATGTCCTCAGCAAGGCAACAAGGCCCTTGGAGAGCAGAGGGGTAAGGAGTTAATCCCCATCCAATGTCCCAGGCACACAGCAAGTGCTCAATGGATGCTTATGGCTGGTACTGGCCCAATTACTACTTAGACTATCTCAAAAGGGACTCCTGGCCTGACTCCACCAGGCGCCCAGAAAGATCTTTCTTAGTTGCTCAAATTCTATGTGCTCTGTGACTGCCCCCACCCTAGGCCCCTGTGGCCCCTCTACACAGTTCCAGCCAGCTGCCAGCAGACTCCTGTGTTACCCTCCTGGCTCAGAGACCGCCTCCCCTGGGGTGTGCTCTCCATGTTCCCCAGGCACAACAGGTCCCTGCTTTTCCTCCCTGTGGTTCCTTGACCTAAGGCAGAAGCCTGGTCCCAGTTTGTTCTCCATCCCCTGCCCTCTTCCAGAATCCATCAGTTCCCTTTGTCCGGAGTTCCAGACGCCTATTCTGGTCCTGCCCCAGACACCTCTCCAGCCACTACCCCGACTTTTTGTCACTGTCACTCTTGCCCCATGGTCCCTGCCTTCCACCACAGTCATAGGAGCTTCTGAAAACCCTGAATCGCATCAGCCTCTCCCTGGCTCAGACACTCTCCCCATTTCTCCGTAGTCAGTTCCCTTACCTCCGCCAAGTTCCCTGTCACTTAGCCCCTGCCTGCCAACTTCTCTGCCTTCATCTTCCTCCACTCTCCCCTTGGATCCTTCTGTTCTAGCCACAGTTACTTCCTCGGTGTTCCTCAAACATGCCAAGCTTGTTCCCACCTCAGGACCTTTGCACATGCTGTTCTCTCTGCTGGGTCTGCTATTCCCCTACCTCTCTCTTGGTTAGTTCATCCTCTTCCTCATGGTCATCTCCCTGGAGAGGTCCCTCTGCCCACCTACAGGGGACCTTGCCCTTGCCCTTCCCCTTGAAGAAGCTCTTCTGCACATCTACAGGAGACTTCCCTGGTCATTCTCTCATACGTGACCATGTTCCATTTTCCTGCCAATACATGTCACTTTCTTAACTGATGCCCCCAAGAAATTCCACTAGACTGACCTGGACCTTGCTATGTCCCCAGTGCCCACCCCAGGCGCTGGCACACAATAGCCAGCCGCTCAGCGTTTGTTGATTCACTCCCATGGGGAGCTCACTGATGACCCCAAATGCCAGTCAGTTTGCAGGAGAAAAGAGGATAGAGCCAGCAAGTGGAGTCTGTGGGGGCCTTGGGATCTGGTTCAGCTCCATTCTTCTGGCTGTGTGACCCTGGGTGGGCCCTCAGCCCCTCTGAGCAAGTTCTCAGCTACCAGTGATCAGAGTAAATAGGTGGCAACTTTTGGGGTGCCTCTAGGAAGCAGTCATGGCTATTACTTTTAATATTATATTGTCATCGTCATCGCTATTATTATTTCAAAGGTTGGCAATCTTTCCTTAAGTCATCAGTCTTTCTCTCCAACCCCTGGCCACCCCACCCCCAAAGGTGACCGAGGCTGCACTCACTCACCCTGAGGTGCAGGGCTGTCTTCACTGAGCTGCTGCCCAGGGGCCTTCAGTCCTGCAGGGTGGCCGCCCCAATGCTGGGTGCTGCAGCTGCTGTGTGGTGTCCTCTCAAGACCTGGAAGGAGCAGAGATGGGGTGTGGGGCAAAGGCAGGGTCCCAGGGGAGTGGCACACTGCTGGCCCCCAGATTACAGTGAGCAGATTTGTGCTGTGACTCCACTTACAAGTTAGACCACCTTGGAAGTTTTAAGGAAACTTAAAGTGGCTCTGCCTGTCCAGTGGGGCCTTGGGTGAGCCTCTGCTAATCTGTCACCCCCAGGGAGGAACCCTGGGGGACACTCCTTCTTCCACTGGGCGCTGGACACTGACTGTTCTCTCTGCCCTGCCCCAAGCTGTTCCTGTCCTCCCCCAGTTCCTTTCCACGTTCCATCTGTTGGGAGGGGCTGGTTTGAGGAAGATGGGGGGGAAATACAGCCGTGAACTTGAATATCACAGCTGTCCTTTCTCTCCCCAGGATCTGGGAGGGGGCAAGGGCCACCTGGATGGCTCAGGGTCCTCCTCTTCCAGCTAAGGGGGCCTTGGAGTTGATCCTGGCCCAGGAGGGCAGCAGGGTGGTCCAAGGTCGCCCCTCAGGTCTGAGATTCTGTCTTGCTTGGCTCAAGGAGCTTTGGCTCACTCATCTGTACCCCCCTCCGCTCAAGGATTTCCTTTGACAAGGTCTTGGGCATCCTGAAGAGGCTGAGGGACAGCAGGCCCGGGGAACAAAGGAGGAATAGATCAGAGAACCCAGGGCGGGAGCCAGGTGGCAGCTCCTCAGCCCAGACTGTGTCTCCAGCTGATGGGGAGACGTGGAGAAAGAGAACTCAGGAATCCGCCCAGATCCAGCGCCCCCAGGAGGGCCCCCACACCCCACCCTCAGGGTTGAGTGCAGGAAGCTGAGGATCCAGAGATAGCCCACCTGCCAGGTTTTAGGGTTAGGGAATCTGACCCCCAAACCTGCTGTGCCCCTGCCCAGCTGAGTGACCTTGGGCAAATAATAACCCTCTCTGGGCCTCAGTCCTCCTTCCTCCTGTAAGTGAGGGTAGGGGGAGCTTAGAGAAAATCCCAGCTGCCGGAGCTCTAAGGTTGGGGGTTCCCTCCCACTCTGCAGCGGAGGGAATCCCCACCACGCACTGGGAAAGGAATAGGACTACTGGGAGGAAAGGGTAATGGGGGTCAGTCCCCGCCCGCATCGCAGGATGCCCCCAGCCTGGTAAGTCCCCAGGTCCCCACTATCATCCCACAGGGGTATGTCTCTGCATCCCCAGACCCGGGAGTAGGAGCCCCTTCCTCCCAGAGATATGGGGGTGGGGTCTGGAGCAGACACAGGGCTCTGTTAGGGGGACAAGAGAAGGGACGCTCGCTGCCTCCCGCCGCTCCCCTTTGGATTGCCCAGTCGGACAAGTCCCTGACATCTGCCCACCAAGGAGCTGGGGACGCCGCTGGGACCCCCGCCCTGGATCCCCCCCTACTGCCCACTCACCGGCCAGAGGCGGCCGCTGCAGCCGAGCCCCGGCGCCGGCCCGAGCGCGAAGACAAGTGCACGGCCGGCCGGGCAAGGGCGTGTGAGCCGAGGGTGTGCGCGCGCCGCCGCAGAGCTGACCCCCGCCCGCCCGCCCCGCCCCGCCCCGCCGCCCGCAGGGGGCCGCCCCGCCGGGGAGCGCGGGAGGCCGCCGAGCGCTCCGCCGCGCTTTTCCAGAAAGGGGACGCAGGAGGGAATCCCCCTCCGCGTCGCGCCGGAGCCCACTCCCCTCAGGGGCGTGACAGCAGATCTCCGAGGACGCCCCAAGAGCTGGGAGGCCCCTCTGCGGCTGCGGGCTGGAGGCCGCACAGTGTCCAAACGGGGAAACTGAGGCCGGGAGCAGGGAAGCCTCAGGCCGGGCCGGCGCCCGGGCAGCACAGGACCAGGCTGCCCCCCGCGCCCCGGGCCCGATCTCCAGTATCCCGAGGAGCCCAGCCACCCAGAGGGCACCAGGCAGGGAAGGAGGCGCTGGCTCTGGGGATTGGGGAGGGTCCAGGGACTAGAGGCTCTGGGCAGCTGGTGACGTTGCCCTGGCTGGAAGGTCCCACTGAGAAAGGAGGAGTCTAAGTGACCAGAAAACAAACAACAAGAAACTTCTCTATCTCGTTTCGGTCGGTGGTGTGCCCCTCCCCCAATTCACCTGCCGGATCGCGGACCCCTCGGTGCCTGAATGGCAGAGGCCTGCGCGACAGAATTGTGAAGGTCACTCTGCCAAATTAGATCAGTGAGGCTCCCGGGGTCTGGATCACTGGGGGATGGCCCGGGGAACCCAAAGGAAACCCTTTCGGTGACCTTGGCCCTGCCCAAACCCCTTTCTGAGCCTCAGTTTCCCTCTAGTCAAAGGACAGCGCCCACCTCCAGGGTCTCTCCAGTTGAGTCTGTGGGGCCGCCGGCTACGTCTTGCTGTTTTCCTCCTCCAGATGCCACCTCCACCCCCAAGAAAGCCTGGCGTCCTCCCAAGCCACTCCTTGCAGCGCCCCTCCCCATTTCTGGACCCCCACCCACCTTCTGCCGCGGTCGGGGACAGGGGGTATTCCTCTTGGGAGCCGAGAGGCTTCTACAAACCTCCATCCTTTTTTTTTTGGTTTTGTTTTTTCCCCCCTCTTTCCTTCCATACATTCTAAAAATAGTCCTCCCCCCTCTTCAGTCCCCCGGCCGGGAGCACGTCGTGAAAGGTACTGCGCTCCCCCCGCAGGGCCCCGGGATTCCGCGGTGCGGGCGAGGCTGGGGACTCGGACCGCGAGCCGGGAGGAGGCTGGGAGCGCGCCCCTCTCCCATTGTGTGAGTGAGATGGGCTCGGTGGCAGCCGCCAGCGTGACCCTGACAGTGTATGCAGAGAATGAGAACAAAGAGGAGGGGGACTCTAGGGTCTGCACCGTGCAGGCGGAGAGCCTGTGGCCTGCGGAACCGTGAAATGAGGCGCTTACCCAACACCTCCGGGGTACTTCCTGCCCCCTGTGGCTTGTGCTCTGGACAAATGCAATAAGGAAGAAAGTCAGGAGGCAGCAGTGACAAGAACTTCCATCACTGAGGGGTCCCCTGCAGACCCCGAGACCTTACCATCACCTAATGGGGCCCCTGATCCTTCCCCAGTCCCAAAGCTGGTCCAATCTCTGCTGTTCCCCAACAGCCTCTACTCCCTGACACAGATTTCTGTCCTCACCCGTGTGACAGTTTACATCCCTGTCCTGCAAAGTGCCTTTCCCTCCCCTTCTCTCTTTCCCGAACCAAGAGGACGCTGACTTCCCCAGGTCCCACATCTGGTTCCTCCTCCTACTCCACCTCCTGCCCAAGTCCCTGAGCAGTCTCCCCAGACCACCCAGTGCACTCTGGCCACGCCCGGCGCCTCTCTGAACCAGTGCAGCCGGTACCCTGGCCATCTGCTGTACTTCTGCCAGGATTCCCTTCCCCTGCTCTCCTCACCTATCCCTACCGTCTGTCCTTTTTCTGAGCCTGGTCCAAGGTCACCTCCTGCCTAGAAGCGCCCCTTCTTGGAGCACATCACCCTTACTTACTGTCCTCACTTTACTCGGCCCCTGGTGTGACCCGTACACTCATTCATCTTGTGCTTCCCCTAGGAGAACAAGGACCTAAGTGCCCCTTGGGCTTGGCTGATGGTCAGAGGACGGTGCTCCAGATCCACACCACTCCAGGGATCACCCTGCTCCAAATAAGGAAGTGCTGTCCAGAGAGGCGCTAGAAAATGCCTTTGGGACAAAGCACAGAAGATCCACCACAGCCCCCAGCTGCAGTAAGGATGTCTCCTTGGGCGGCAAAATTAAAGTCAGGTGGCCACATGTTCCCCACCCTGGACTGCTAAGCCATTTCCAAAATAACATGCCACTGGGGAAGGGACCCACAGGGAATGAGTTCTTCACCTCATGAGCAGAAACCAGGCTGGAGGTGAAACTTCCAACGGCAAGTAAGTAGGAACAGCAAAGATGAGATTTGTGTTAAGGGGAGGTACTGGGGGTTGCCCTCTTCCTACTTCCCCTAATGTTTTATTATCTTACAGTTTTGAAACCAAAGGGAAGGATAAAAGGAAAACTGCTTTGATTAAGGGGACAGAGACCCAGAGAGCGTATCTGGAAATCTTAAACCGGCACCCCACGGAACCAAGGGCTCAGCTGTCTTATGCTGAGAAACGTAACACTCCCTAGAGCACCTACTATGTGCCATGTACTTATATAACCAGAGAATGGGGGGAGCTGGCCAAAAGCAGAGAACCCTGGAGATCTCGAGGTGCTGTCGTCTGAGCTGGGCAGGCCCCTGGGGAGCGCAGGATTAGGTCCCTAGGGGTGTGTATGGGTGCCACGCCTTCGCGCATTTCCCTGGCTGGCCAGGACTGGACTTCAGGCCGGAGTTCAAGGCCAACTCTAGGGGAGACAGCGGGGACCCCGCGTGCAGGGCGGAGGGGCGGCAGAGAGGCAGAAGACAAAGGGGGCTCCCCCAAGATCCCCTAGGCATTCAGAAAACCAACCTAAGGGCTGCCAGAGAAGGCACAGGACACGGAATGGGACACGTAATAAAAAAACGACTCGTTTATCTGAAAGTCAAATATAAATGGATGCTCAGTATTTTATTTTCTAAATCTGGAAGTCTTAAGCCGGCACCCAAGCCACTGACTTTGTGCCACATAGACCACCCCCCACCGCTGCAAGCCAGCTGCTGGGGGGCCGAAAGCACCTCTCCCCGCCCCACTCCCCTCCCTTCGCTCCTCCAACCCAAGGTCCCCTCCGTAGGTCTTTGTTCCTTACATTGTTCCCATCCCTTCTCAGCGCTCCGGCTCCCCTCCCCCTCCGTGTTCTCTCATTCCCCTCCCCGTCCCCCACCCGAGGCTCGCCCTTCCCCTACATCCCGCGCCCACGTCCCCATTCCTCGCGCTCCCTCACCGCCCCTTCTCCGGCATCCACCCCTCCTCCTCTCCTCCCGCACGGTCGCCTCCATTCCCTCCCCCTACCGCCCCCAGGGCACACCAAGGGGAACCCCGGCCGTGGGCTCCGAGCCGCGCGCAGGCGCAGAGCCGCCCGGCTTCCCCGAGGCCGACGCCGCCCCCGCACTGCGGCCCGCGCGCCCGGTTGCCAAGGCGACGGTTGGGGGCCGGAGCGGGAACCTCGGGAAGACCCCGCTCTTGCACTCCCCTCCGCCACCCTCTAGGCAAACCCCACTCCGGTTTGAGCCGGTTTCCCCACCCCGCCCCCAGTGCGCACTGCGGCTGGAAAGGATTCCCCGGCCCCCAGGGCGAAGGAGAGCTGGGGTGGAGGGAGATCAACGCATGCGCGCTGAGCCAGCGCGCGAAGGGAAAGCCCAGGTGCGTGAGGTGACACCCCCCTACGCAGGCGCAGTGCGCACCCGGCGGCCCCGTCGTCCTGGCAACGCGCGCGGGGAGGGCTGGGAATGCACGGAACTCCCCTCTCACGCCCCCTCCTGGAGCCGGGGATTCCCAGTTGCCGGCGCGCAGGCGCAGGCCCGGGATTCCGCAGGGGCGGGGCCAGAGCGAGAAGGGGCTTTTCTGTTACAAGGCGCGAATGTTATCAGCATTGTCTTTTGTCTGAGGGCTCGAGGCGTTGCTCTCGGCTTCTGTCCCGAGTTTTAGCTTCATTCTGGTCCCTTCGCACGTCTCCAGGAGTTCATGTCACGCGCAGCTCCCCTACGCACCCGATCCGCCGAGGGTCCCCATAGTGCCGGTGAAGCCCCATTCCCCGCTGAGGCCGCCGCTCCCGCTGGGCTTCTTCCTGCAGGTTAATCACCACTGACCCCCGCCCTTCTGTCATCCCCCGCCACGAGGATGCTCACGCCGAGGTTCCTCTGCCAAGTCCCTCTTTAGGACACGCTCTTCCCAGGCACCAGCTCAGGGATTGTCAAGGCCAGGACCGTCTTTATCCCCATTTTATAGGGGAGAAAACTGAGGCTTAGACCATTAAGAGATCTTAGAAGAGGTGGAGATAGGATTCGGACACGGGCCTCCATTGTGGGGCGTTATCTGGACCTGTTCTCTGGCTAGGGTATCTGCAACCCCGTCTCGGTTCCCATATGGTACCTGGCTGTGTCCCAGGACCATATGACGCTGCTGTCACATGCTTGGCGGAGGCCTAGCATCCAGGGGCAGTCCTTTTGGCTGGTACAGCCCCTGCTCCCCACGGGAGGAGCCTCTTCATCAGCGTCCCCTGATGGGCACTGTACCCTCCATTCCCTTAGTCCTCAGAGGCTTCCTGGGGTCTTTCCTGTATACTCCCCAAACCAACCGTGAAGGCTTGGTTTCAGGGTTGGTTGGCTCCTGGGGGACCTCCAAACTAAGCCCCGGGTTCAGTCCATGTTGGGTGGTTCTTTCCAATGATGGGGATAGAACCGGGGCTTAGAGCATGCTGGGCAAGTGATCCACCTCCAGGCTGCAGCTCCAGTCCTGCGGGCAGCTTTTGTGTGTGTGGCGCTGGGATTGAATCCAGGGCCTTGTGCATGCGAGGCAAGCACTCTACCAACTGAGCTACGCCCACAGCCCCGGGTAGCTTTCAATGGCAGTGGTCATCGGTCCAGCACCCTCCATACCATTCTTCAGCTGTACCCAATTACTAACAGCACCCCTCCCCCAATCAGGAGTTGTGACTGCCAGGCCTCTGTAAGTATGCTTCCTTCTGCATTCTGTCCCTTGCCTGATGCTCTAAGCTGGGGACATCTGTGGGGAACAGCATCTCTCCTAGTGGGAGGAACCAACAAGGCTGAAGCTGTGCTGGAGACTGAGGTCAAGGAGCAGTGGGTACAGGTAGGGTCTCACCTGGACGGCGGCCTAGGAGCAACCTGGCCAATCCTCCAGCCTGCCACCACCCCATCACGGGTGATCTCAATTCCTACAGCACCGAGGCCAGGCATACGGCAGGCACTCAACAAAGAGCCACTGCTTTTGTGTGTGTGGTACTAGGGGTTGAACCCAGGGCCTTGCACATGCTGGACAAGTGCTCTACCACAGAGCCACGTTCCAGCCCTTCTTGGTTTTGAGACAGTGTCTCACCAAGTCACACAGGCTGTCCTCAAACTTGTGACCCTGCCTCAGCCTCCCAAGTACCTGGACCTTTCCCTTGCCGCACAGCCATTTCCAGGGCCAGCTGCTGTCCTGCCCTCTGTCCCTGAGCCTATGAGGTTAAGAGCTACAGATGATCAACCACTGCCAGCCCGCCCTATGGCTTGGATCAGAGCTGGCTTTCCTCCCCTGTGGCCCAAGCATCGTGCTCACCCCACAGCCTCGTGAACCTACCTGTCATCCCTTTCCCCAGGGACCATGAAAAAGTGAACTCGAAGCCAGAACTGGAGTCAAATCCCACTCTGCCCTTCCCAGACAGGCAGTCTCTAATAGGATGCTCCTTCCCACCCAGATCCACCTGCCTGCTGCAGGCTCCGGGCCCTGCCAGCTCCGCGCCCTCTTCCTCCCTCAGGATGCAGTGACTCATCCTGTTAAGGCAGGCTCAGAAGATATCCACTAGCGGGAAGCCAGCCCAGAATCCCTCCCAGACGCCTCCCCTGCACAGATAACAGCAGAGCAGCCAGCGTCCCCTCATCCCAAGTATGGTGGCAGGTGAACACTGGCCTCCAACTCTCCTCTTGCCTGGCCCTGAAATGTCACATGACCTTCGGCCAGCACTGGGTCCCCTGGCAGGCTGCAGAAGAAGGTCACACAGGTCTCAATGGACAAGTGTCATAGCTTGAAGTGGGGCGTTTGCCTTTTCCAGCCATGGCCTCAGCTCAAGTAAGGCCAGGTACCCAACAAGAACTTTGTGCCCATGTGTTCCCCACCTCTGGCCAGCCCTCAGCACCTACCCATACACACAGGCCTTGCCCACCACCTTTATTGAGTGCTCAGCCCCGGGACTCCACAAGTGTCGCAGGGGATTGAGGGTGTCACTCAGAGCAGGGACCCACTGGCGGAAGAGGGTTGGCGGTGATGGCGCACAGCCCCAGGGACAGGTACCAGGGTCCCTGGACTTCCCTGTAATCCTCAGAGCTGACCCAGTGAGAGGGCATTCGCAGTCGGAGTCGTGGCCTGGACCGCCCATGGGGCGGCCCCCCAGTTCTGGTCTCACTTGGGGGCGTTGAAAGGCAAGGCCCGCTGGTTCATGGGGTTGTCGGGAGAGCGCAGCCACTCCTTCTTCAGTAGCTGCTTCAGCTGCGACAGCCTCATGTTGGGGTTCTCCTGCTTGAGCCGGGGCAGCTGGGCTTCCTCGAAGGCGGTGAACGCTGCCCGCATGCGGCGTTCGGGGTGCCGGTCGGCCTCTTCCGCCACGCTGGGAGTGCACAGGGACCGGCATCAGGGCGCTGCGGCGGTGCGGAGGTCCAGGCGCCTGGGCTCAGCCCTGGAGGTCCCAACCCCGCCCCCAGGCACTAGGGAGGCCCCGCCCCGCCCACGGCCCCGCCCCTACCTGAGCGCGGCGATGGCGTCCTCGATGGTGCGCGCCTCCACGCTGCCCTCCTCCAGCACGCGGCGGTTCACGTTCTCTTCGAGAGGCACCTCCAGATGGCTCTTGGCTTTCTCTGCTTGGGACAGGCAGACGGCCGAGTGGGTGGTGACAGAGACACACAGAGTCAGAGATGCAGAGTTCCAAGAAGATGAGGCAGCGGCAGAAGAGGCAGCGGGGCAGAAGCGGCAGGGGGCGGGAGGAGGGGCAGGGGCGGGAGAGAGGCCCGGAGGCCGGGGCGGGAGGCCAGGCCTGGCCAGCGCACCCACTCCCCACCCGCCCTCACCAGCGCCCCTGCAGACCCTGGGGCCAAAAGGGCGGCTCCAGAATGGGGGGCAGCCCACCTGTGTCCGGGGCCTCCCTGTGCTGATGGTCCCGACGCAGCGTGTCCTCAATTTGGGCACGGGTGACCTTGTTGGGGGCCGCCCGGGGGGCCTTGCCACCCTTGAGCTTCGAGTCTTCCTCCTCCAGCAGGCGCTGCGTTTCCTTCTTGCGCTCCAACTGCTCCAGGCGCCGCTTCTCCTTCTCCTCCTGCGGGGGCGGGTGTCAGGCCGAGGAAGCCCCTTCACCCCACCCCGCTGGCACTGCGGGGTCCTGTTTTCAGCCCAGCCAACTGCACCGAGGCCTTGCTGTGTGTCGGCCTCTGTGCTGGGGCGCGGGGACACAGCTGGGCACAAGATGGACCCAGAGGCTGCCCTAGCGAGAGGCTCCTGTCCTACAGGAGTGTGGGCAACAGGGGACCGGGGCCAGGACAAGTAGCAGCCCATGGAACAGACAGGAGGAAGGGTGGCCAGAGGGGTGGGCCCTCCTTGGAGGGTGTGGCAGGTACAATGACTTATGACAAGGTGGGTTTGCAGGCTGATGTGGCTGGAATGGGCAGCTAAGGGGGGCCATGGAGGGAGAGGGGCCAGGAGGATGGGGGCTGTGCCACCTGGAGCCTCAAGGACACACAGAGGGGTCTGTTCTGGACTCCAAGAGCCATGGGAAGTCTGGGCTCATTTGGCAGCTGGGGGATATACTGTCCAGATGTGCTTGGCCATGTATTAGTGAGGGTGGGACAGATCCTGCCCCGGCCCCCAGGGAGGCCCTGATGTGGCCGGGTGAGGGACACCTGGTCAGTGGGACTTGCTTGGGTCACTGCCCTCTACCTACCCCAGGGGCAGGGCAGGTTCTGGTGTGTTCATAGCACAACCGCAGACTCGGCTGATCCCTGATCCCCTACCACCTGCCCAGAGCCCCCGCAGACCCTGCCCTCAGACACCCCACCTGCATGCTCACGCCGCCATCCGCCCTTCAACTCGGGTTCCCCCAGGAACACCTGCAGCATTCCCTGCGTCACTACCTGTGTCTCCAGACAGACCTAGCAGAACTGAGGGTCCCAGAAGAGGGGTCCTCTCCTCTAAAGCCACGCCTGCACAGTAGGAAAGTGGGTGGGGACTGAAGTCAAGGGTGTTTAAATGCTGCCACTGGGCTCCGCCCCTTCTGGCCCTGCGTACTCAGGCAAGGCCACTGGACTCTGAGATCAGCGTCCTCGCAGTCAGAGGAGATGTCAACCTGAGGCTCCTCCACCCACGCTGGCACACGCACACTCCATACTTCGCTCCCAATCCCACTCTGCCTCAGGGCCTTTGCACTGGCTGTCCCTGGCCTGGGGTGCCCTTGTGGGCCTCCTCCCTAGTGCGACTCTGGCCCACTTGAGCTGCCCTCCACACCAGGTGGCTCTTTTCTGTGCTCCTAAGATCCATTTCCAGCCTTCTGATCTCATCTGTCCCGGGGGCAGAGGTCCTGGCCTCGCTGTGGATGGCTGCTTTCTGGGCCCTGGCTGGCACACGGGGATGAACAGAGGCAGGCGCGGGCCCCACCCCAGCTGCCCTCCTCCTCCACGGCTCCTCGGTGCTGGCTGTGGGCTGTGGTTGAACATGTCCCCAAAGCCCGTGTACTGGGAACTCCGTCCCCAGGATGGGCGCAGCCTATGAGTGTTCTGACTAGACGAGGTTGTGAGGTGGGGCCCCGGGTGGCATGTGGCTTCCAAAGAAGAGGGCTGCTCTACAGAAAGGACGCCGTCCCTCACTGGCGCACACACACGTACACCTGACAAACATACACACTCAGGCGGTGGGCCCGAGTGGGCAGGGACCTGCTGGGCTGCGTGGCCCACTGTCCCAGCCCGAGGGTGCCCAGAGGTGCTGACAAAAGTGTGCCAAAAAATGGATGGACTCCGGAAGTTTCCAACAAGTCAGGAAGGACAGGAAGCATACGGTCACCAGTGTGATGGGACCGGGCAGCCGTGTGAGACCCGCACCATCTGTTAGGGTGTGGTGGTGGCCGCCCGTGGCCTGGCTGCGTGGACGCTGAGGCAGGAGGGACCCTTGAGCACAGGAGTTCAGGGCCAGCCTGCGCGGCACAGGGAGGCCTGTCTCAAGCCAAGGCCTCCTCACGACAGGGCTGGGCGCGCGGGTCACAGCAGAGTGGCCAGCAAGCCAGCCTGGGCCCCCCAGGAAGCGCACGCACACGCGCTACACACGCGCACACACACCCACGCACCCATTCACATGCAAACTCACACAAGCACGTGCATCCACAGCCCCCTTGCACACATGTTCACACACATGCACACTCACAACCACACATACACGTACACACACGCACTCACACGTGCAGACACGTGTAAACACGTGTGGTCCCACATGCTGATGTGCACACGCCCCACATGCTCACAGATACACACTGACACAATCACACAACTGACATATACAAACACACACTATCACACACATGTATACACAGATACACACACATACAGATACACACATACACATTCACACCACACTCATTCACACACAGACACACACACATACACACACCAACACACACACTCATTCACATGCACACACTCATGCACTCACACACAGCAACGTACACTCATACACACTGAAACACATATGCACACAATTCACACACATACACTCATACATGCATATACACTCACAAGCACACATGTACATACACACTGACACACACCCACTTGCAGATATTCACAAACACTTCCACTCATGCACTCACACACACACATGCACATTCACAAAGGCACAAACACACAATATAACAGACACACTCATACACCTGCACGCGCGCACACAAAACACTTGCGTACTCACACTCATACACTCATAGACATAAATGCACACACATCCACACAGATACACACGGACATTCACATCCACACACACACACTCGCACACACTCATACACACTGGCACACGTCCTTGTACACAAATACACATGCACATTCATACGCACACATCCTCACACACACATTTTTTTAAGCCACTGAGTTTCATACAAGAGGCCAACAGCACTGGCAGCACCGGGTGCACTTGGTGGAGCTCTCGGAGCCATCACAAGTGAGCCTTACGCCAGGCCCCGGGCTCGGGGAGACCCCGTCTCTAGTACAACACAAACAGGGCTGGGGTGTGGCTCAGGGGTCGAGGGCCCTGAGCTCAATCCCTGGTACCAAAAACAACAAAACAAAGCAAAAAAGTGAGCCTTATAAAGGACGGAGCAGGAACACAGAGGCACACAGCAGTGCCCGTCACCAGTGTGAAATGCCACCTCCAGGGCTCTGGATTACGGTGCAGCCCGCAGGGCCCCTGAGCAGCCAGAACAGGGTGGGTCAAAGGCTCTGAGGTCCGGGGTGGGGTGAGAGGTACCGTGGGGGTCACGGGGGAGTACCGGCTTTTAGTGGTTTGGAGCAGCATGGATTTTGTTTCATCAAAACAACACATGTTTGGGGTTTTTTTTGTACCAGGGATTGAACTCAGGGACACTCAACCACTAAGCCACATCCCCAGCCCAAGGGTCTCACTGAGTTGCTTAACCCCTCGCTCTTTGCTGAGGCTGGCTTTGAACTTGCGATCCTCCTGCCTCAGCCTCCCAAGCCACTGGAATCACAGGCGTGTGTCACCGTGCCCATTTAATTTTTAATTTTATTTTTTTTGCGATGCTGGGAATTGAAACCAGGACCTCATGCAGGCTGGGCAAATGCTCCACCACAGAACCACACGGCAGCCTACCAAAGTACTTCAGAAACAGCTCTCATGTGAGGAATAAAAAGAGGACCAGTTGAGCTCGGAGGCCAGTGCACGCCAGTCAGCGAGAGGAGGACAGAGACCCCAGGAAACCACACGACGGTGGAGAAGAACCAACAGCAGCTCCACACTAAACACAGAGTGTGTGCGTGGGGGACACGGTGGGCACGGGGACACACCACCTGTATTAGTCCATTTTGCATTACTATGATGACATACCTGAGGCAGGCTAACTTAATAAAGAAAAGAGGTTTATTTTGGCTCAAGGTTCTGGGGGTCAAAGAAAGGCCGGGCAGGGCCCACTGGCTGGGTCTGTGGTAACAGCCATTTGGCAGCAAGAATCACTTGTTGACGGGGAGCCTGTCTGTCCCCTCTCCCTTATAAAGTCACCAGGACTGGATCACGGGCACCACCCCAGGACCTTTCCTGGTCTAATCCCTCCGGAAAGGTCGCACCGCTAAACAGCACATGGCGGAAGTTCCCGCCTCTTCGTCCATGAAGGTAAACCTCAGGGATTAAAGAGCGGGAGTCGGGGGCCACCTTGTCCCCAGCAGAAAGCCACGCGAGCCCATCTGCTGGGTGTCCAGGAGCGATGCGGACAACGGCCACTGAAGCCAGAAGGGAGGCCGGGGGCGCGGCCCAGGGTGGCCAGCTGGGGGGCAGCCGCACCCACCTGCAAGCTGCCCCGTGCCACTTCCGTGCGCCGGCGTCCATGTCCAGGTCTGCAACACTCTACTGGCCCCCAAACGAAGCCTAACTGGTCGCCACACGGCCCGTGCTGCCGCTGCCCTCGGCCCCACACGCGCTCTCAGGTGCGCGCTGGGCAGGCCTGTGGCCAGGGGGACACGGCGGCCCCACAACCCAAAGGGGCGCTCGAGCGAACCTCGGCCACAGCGCCTGACACTGTGCCAGCCCCACCGGGCGGCGAGCTGCACCTCCTGCCTTCTCTGTGCCTCAGGTTCCTCGCTCAGAGGATGGGGCCTCCCCAACCCCAGATGGAGGCTGCTGGAGGGGTCCTGAGGCCCCAGCAGGACGGCACTCTCGAGGCTGTGGATCAGAAGGCCTCTGGCTTCCCGCTCTGCACTGCTGGCAGACGCTGTTCCTGCCGTCTCCAGCCCGCTGCTGCCCGCATGTCCATGAGTGGACGGAGGGGAGGAAGCCCTGCGGGCAGGCCAGCCGGGCCCACGTGGCCAGACCTGCACTCGTGCAGCAGGCACTCTGCCACCGAGCCACCCCGCAGCCTAGGGACCCTGTCTCCTAAGAAAAAGGAGTAAAAGCCAGGCGCAGTGGCTCAAGCCTGTAATCCCAGCACTTAGGGAGGCTGAGACAGGAGGATCGCGAGTTCAAAGCCAGCCTCAGCAATGGCGAGGCACTAAGCAACTCAGTGAGACCCTGTCTCTACATAAAACACAAAACAGGGCTGGGGATGTGGCTCAGTGGTCGAGTGCCCCTGAGTTCAATCCCCGGTACCAAAAAAAAGGAGTAAAGATGTCCCAGATCCCAGGGCATCATGAGGGTGGGCACAGGGAGAGGGAAACCAGTGACATGCTGTGTTCGCTGAAAACATGGCAGGAGCAGCCCACACAGAACGAGGGAAAACAAGCGCCCAGGTGGTAGGACAGTGGCCCTTAGGCAGGGTCAGGGCATCTCACCAGACAACCCAGGGCAGAAACCAGGAGCTGCGTCTGAAGTGGGTCACTGGCGCCACCTACTGGTCCCAGCGGGTCAGCACTGCCCTGAACCACACCTGATCGGGGATGCTGGGCCCTGGCATCACAGGGACTCTGTCTACAGCCCCACAGCAGGTGGCGGGTCAGCAGCCTGAGCCCAACATGGCACTGCCAGCCGCAGTTCTGCTGGCTCCTGGGGCCGTCCTTGCCCCACGGGTGTCGAGCAGCATCCCTGGCCTCCACCTACTGGACACCAGCGGCCCCTCCTCCCTAGCTGTGACAACCACACACACCTCCAGACATTGCCACATGTCCCTCAGGAGCAGGACTTCCTCAGCAGGACTGACCAGTCCAGCTCCACCTGGCGTTACTCCAAAGCAATGAGCCCTCAGAGAGCAGGGCCCGCCCGCCATTCCCCAAACAAGGCAAGTGCCCGCCACCCCAGGGCCTTTGCACAACTGCACATGCTGTCTCCGGCTGCCCTCCCGCCAGGCCCAGTGCCTCCAGCCTCCCAGGCCCGAGCCCTCAGGCTGCACCACAGCTACGTCCCCACCTTGCGCTGCTCCTTCCTCATGACGTGTTTGTCCTCGTCCCTCCAGTAGGCATCCTCCAGCTCCTTCTGCTTCTTGGCATCAGCTGCCGCCTTGGCCTCAGCCCTCCGTGCCCGGGCCGCCGCCGACTTGGTGTTCTCGCCCTGGAACTTCTTGGGCATCCCTCAGCAGGCTGCAGGGAGAGGACATAGTGGTGGCGGACGCACACCCGTGCTGCTGTCACCCCCTTGGGGGTCCACAAAACAAGGCCTTGGGCTCCTTGGTCTCCCTCCCCCTCTAATATCTTATCAAGGTCAGCTGGGTGCGGTGGCACACGCCTGCCATCCCAGAAACGGGAGGCTGAGGAAAGAGGATCGCAAGTTGGAGGCCAGCCTGGGCAACTTAGCAAGGCCCTGTCTCAAAATAAAAAATAAAAAGCTGGGGAGGCGGCTCAGGGGTGGAGCGCCCCTGGACCACAAAAACAAATATTAAGGTGAAATCCACAAGACACAACATGGAGCATTTAAAAGTACACAGTGACACAGTGCCGCTGCCTCACCCCCACGTCACCCCCCACTGCCTCGTCCAGGCCCAGTGCATTCCCTTCACCTCAGAAGGAGAGCTGCCCCCTCAGCAGTCACTCCCACCCCTCCCCAGGCCCTGCTGTGCTTTGGGTCTCTGGCCACAGGGTGTTCTGGACACTTGACATGAATGGAATCGTACACTGTGTCCTGCACGTGGCTTCTGCTCCTCAGTATCATGTTCCCCAGGTTCCTCCGTGTCCTGGAGCCTGCCAGTGCTCCATTCCTTTCATGGCTGCTTAATATTCCACTGAAGGATGAGTCCCTTTCTTGGCTATCAGGGGCTGAACCCAGGGGCACCCTACTGAGCCACACCCTCCAGCCCTTTTGATTTTTTTGAGACAGGGCCTTGCTAAGTTGCTATGGCTGGCCTTGAACTCGTGACCTTCTGCCTCAGCCTCCTGAGTAGCTGGGACTACAGGTGTATGCCACTGTGCCTAGGTGACATGCCACAGTTGTTTATCCACTCTTCTAATGATGGACATCTGTGTGGTTTCTGCTTTTTGGCTTTTCTGAGTCATTCTACGGTAGACCCCAGTGTTCCCTCCTACACTGCCACTAGCAGGACTTGTCTTGGTTCCACAGATCTGAGGCCAAGTCCCCTGGGCCAGTAGTGCAAGCAGCCACCATAACTGCCCCCACCGGCCTGGGCCTGCCCAGCTGGGAGACATAAACAACCACAGAGCTGCTGTTCTCTGGGCAGCTGGCCGTGTGACTCCCACAGCGTATGCTGGGAAAGACCCCACACACAAATGGCAGGTGCCACTCTCCCTTAGTGGAGCACCTGACATGATCCAACTCCACAGGAGGCTCCCCAAACCTGAAATGTGGGAGCTGTCATTAGCCCCATTCTAAGGTGGGGAGGCTGAGGTCCTTGACATTTCACAAGCTGAACCTAAAGTGTCACCTCCAAAGTCTGCCTCTCGAGTGACGGGAATGTCATGCTGCAGGGACTGAGTTCTGGAGTGCCAAGGTGCGCCCCCGCCCGCCACCGCCAGCCCTTCCAGAAATCCTAGCACTAGCCAGTGTGCAGCAGCCATGAGTCCAAGCCCAGCGCTACTCAGGGAGAATTCTAGACAGAGGCAAAGGATGAGCAAAGGCACTGTGGCAGGAATGGGGCTGTGTTACAGGACAGTGTGGAGGCCACTTCAGCCCCAGTGGGGAGCAGGAGGGGGAGGGAAAGGGAGAGGGGGCCTGGGCTGAGAGCGGCAGCTTGAGCAGGGCACGAACACACGGAGGCGGCTCCAGAGCCCCTGCAGCTGCAGTGTGGCTGGCCTCTCGAGGCCGGGGTGGAGCCGCACCGTGCCACAGTGGTCAGGTTTGAGCTCAGAGTCCCACGGAGCCAGGCAGTGATTCTAACTGGGAATGCTCAGCGGCGGACCCACCACCCACGATCTAAACTACTCCATCCCCCGGCTGAGGCCACAGTGGGTACTGATTTTGCAGACGAGGCTTTGATAGTGTCTGTGACATACTGGAGACCCCAGAGCCAGTGAGTGGAAGGGCCCCGCAGGATTCCAGCCCTTTCTAGCCCGTCAGTCCTGTGTTCCTAACCATTGCCGTGACCCAGGGTCCTGACTGGCCCCTCAAGAAACACCAGTGCAGGTCAAGGTGCGGGGGTCACTGGGGCCCCTCAAGCCTGAGATTGGGTGGAGCAGGGAGTCTCGGGCACAAGAGCTGGGTGTGTGACTGTGGCTGAGGTCCCTGAACCCACACTTCTCCCAGCCCTTCCTCGGCCCCCTGAATCAAATGCTCATTCCTAAGTGCTTACAGTACACCTAGCAGTTCATGATGCAGATGAGGAAACCGGGGCTCTCCCTGACTAAGCCCCTCTTTGCTGCCTTCTCCACCCACCTCTCCTTGCTTCTCCCCTTCTCTCACTGAGTGGTGGCCACACTAGCCTTTTTGCTGTTCTTCAAACTCAAGCAGGTTTCCACCTCAGGGCCTTTGCAGTTGCTATGCCCACCACCTGGATACTCTTTGCCCCTCTTTTTATCTAGTAAACTTCTATATAAACCTCAGGGCCCAACTCAGGAGTCGCCTCCTCTGATCCTTTCAGACCACAAATTTCTCTTGGAAGTTTGTATCTGGGTTGTATTTTACATTCATTTAGATGATTATCAGATAAGTGTCCCTCCTTCCCACCAGGCTGGGAGCAAGCAGGTGGTCAGCTGCACCACAGAAAGAGGCCTCATCAGAACTGAATCAGCAGGGCTTCCCAACCTCCAAGTCAGAGAGAAATCTATTTGTGGTCTAAGCCACCAGTCTGTGGCATTTGAGTCATGCCTGCCCAAGCTAATACAGACACGCTTTCTTTTCTGCATGGTCATTTCTTTCCGCACATGTCACTCCACAAACACAGAGCAACTAGTGGGTGTGAGATGCTGTGGAAAGAGGTGGATGCGAGCTTCCTGAGTGCACGGGCGCCCACACGGATAGAAAGATGGATGAGTGGCAGGAGTTACAAATGCCACCAGATGGGCTGGGCCTGTGGCTCAGTGGTAGAGCGCTGGTCTAACATGCACAAAGCCGGGGCTTCAATCCCCAGCGCCACCCCTTTCCCCTGCCTCCCCCCAAATAATACAATCGGAGCTGTGATGACGCTTGGGGCACCGGGAGGGGGCATCTCTGACCCTGCCTGGATTGATGGCCCTTAGAGAAGGTACGAAAGTAGGGACACCTGAATCTGCAAAGGTGTGCAGGAGACAGCTCGGAAACGCGGATTCCCATTCCAGGATGTTGGGAAGGTGTGGAGGACCTTCGAGCGGCACCCGTGGGTACGACTGAGCCCTCGGGGGTGGGTGAGGTCGTGGATGGAAGGACCGGCACAACTAGGAGGCCAGGCGGGGTCCAGGGGGTGGATCACGCAGGACGTGGGAGCCACTTCGGTCGGAACTGGGACCCACGTGACTGACAGGACGTGAATGGTACAGAACAGAGGATAAAGCTCAAAGCTGCCGCCTCCAGGAAGCCCTCCCCGGCATACCCTCTGGGCCACCCCATCCCAGCCCCTAATCCCATTGCAAGAGGACGTCTACATCCAGCTCGATCCTCCTCGGAGTGCATGCTGTTCGGTGCATCGCGGGGCTGGGTGGCCTCCAACACGATGCCCTCTCGATTTCAGTCCCCAGGTCCGAAAAATGGCCACAGCCCTCCCGGGAGCTGTCAATACTGAGCGCCAGAAGTGCCCATGTCTCGAGCAGCCCACCTCCAGCCTTCCCGGGGGCAGACCCGCGCCGAGCAATCCCCGCAGGGCCCGTCCGCCCCCCAACACCCGGGCTCCGCCCGCGCCGCGGCTGCTCCTACCTCCTTCCCCCAGCGCCGGCCCGGTCGCGCCTACGTGACGTCACTACAGAGCCTGCGCGCTAGCCTTCCGGCGGCGCGCGCTCATTACGATCCCGTGCCGTCGCCATCTTGGTAAGGGAAATGCTGGCCGGGCCTCCGACCTAACTCTAAGTCGTCAGCCATTTCTTCTTCTTTATAAAACGAGGATATTTCGCAAATCCTCATTATTTGTTCTCATTTTCTATATTGGGGAACCAGGATGGCAGATAGAAGGTATAATCTAGAACATCACCTCTACCAAGATGGCCGCTGCCCGGATGAAAGATGGTGGCCTCGATTTCATACGTGGTCCGACGGCGTCAGCCAGGAGTTGCCCGGCCGCCAGGGCGCGCCCGTGGTCCACCCGGGGAGATGATTCGGCTTCTTTGAGGAAGACTTTGAATTGGCCCTTCACAACCAGTTTTAGCTTTGAAAGCGCTTTTCCAGTCCAAAGTCTTCGTCCCACTCGCGACACTAGGGCACAGGAGAGAAAAGGCACATAGCACTCAACACCCTCCCCTCAGCGCAGGTGGGGAAACCAAGGCTGAGAGATGGGGATTCAGATCAGCTGAAATGTAACCGCGAGCGGTTCAGAGCCCTCCTCTCGTTCCCACTGGCCTCTCCTCCCGGATTACCGACTCTACCTCCCTTATTTTCATTTTTCTGTTTCTTTTCTCCTTGATTTGGTTTTTTCCTTTTTTCTTTTCTTTCCTTTAAGGTACTGAGGATTGAACCCAAAGGCGTGCTTAACCACTGAGCCACATCCCTATCCCTTTTTAAAATTTTTTATTTAGAGACAGGGTCTCACTGAGTTGCTTAGGGCCTTGCTAAGTTGCTGAGGCTGGCTTTGAACTTGTGATCCTCCTGCCTCAGCCTTCCGAGCTGCTGGGGTGACAGGCACCTTTGTTATTTTATTAAGTAGTTAGGTTTGGCGCACCAATTTGTCTTGGGCACCTATACACAGTTATTCTGCATTTACTAAGCCTCAGTGTCCTCATCTGTATAAATGCTGATATTACGGGGTCTGAGGATTCCTTATACTGGGCCTGGCTGTGGAAGAGGGCAGTGTATGGATTTGGGAGCAGTTCAAGCAGGATCAGTGGACCAGAGTCTCCAAAAGGTATCCTCAGCAATGCTGCTGATACCTAAGGCAGTTGACCCCCTGCCCTGCTCTAATGCCTCCCATGGATCCCCATTGTCCTGCAAGACTCCCTCCTCCTCTCCACTTTATCTCCTTTGGCATTTCCACCCACACCAGCCTCCTTTTTGAAAACTGCCAGGCATGGTCCTGCCAGTTTGTGGTCTCAGATGGCTGTGCTGTCAGGGAGCTGGAGTCTGTGTACCTGGAATGATGTTTGACACCAAGGGGAATCGGGATTGGGGTTGTGGCTTTGGTGAGGCTCTGGCTTCCATCTGCAAGATTGAAAAAGAAGAGGCTCAACAAATGCTTATTGTCCTTTCTCTGATAAAGATCCAGACTAGTCACACCTTGGGCCAGGAGCCTTTTTTACCTCATATGTTTAACTAGTGCAAGAGAAAAGAACAGCTTTTGGCATTATTTAAAGGGTGTTTAAAATTTAACTTACTAAGCAAAATTGCCAGCGCCATTCTTAGTTTGTATGAGGCTGTTTCTCATGTTTCCTAAATCTCCATTTGATTCTAGGAATTAGGCAAATTATCAGTATTTCATTGACTGTCAATAACTTGCTTAAAAGTTATGGAAGTATGAGATTATATTCAATAAAGTGAAGTGGTAGCAATAGAGTTCTTTAAAATTTTTTTTGGTAGTTGTAGATGAACAGCCTGCCTTTATTTTGTTTATTTTTATGTGGTGCTAAGGGTTGAACTCAGTAACCCACACATGCTAGGCGATTGCTCTGCCACTGAGCTACAGCCCCAGGCCCCCAATAGATTTCTTTTTTAAGTTTTATTGTTCATTGTGGTTACAAACATAGCATTAAATTTACCATCTTAAACAATTTAAAGTGTGCAGCATAATAGATTTCTTTTCTTCTTTCTCTTTCTTTTTTCAGACTGGAGACTGAACCCCGGGTTGTTTCACCACTGAACTACATCCCCACACCTTTATTTATTTGTGTTTGTTTAAATTTTGAGACAGGGTCTTGCTAAATGGCTGAGGATCTTCCTATGTTGTGGAGGCTGGCCTTGAACTGCTGATGTTCCCACTTCAGCCTCTTGAGTCACTGGAATGACCGATCTGTGCCACCATGCCAAGCTTAGATTTCTTTTTTTTTTTTTTTTTTTTTTT
>PVHX01000979.1:198848-213059 GCA_004024805.1 Geosciurus inauris | reverse complement strand
AGCTTAGATTTCTTTTGAGAGCATTTAATTTTACAATTTTCATGATCCCATAAATCATTAGAGCTTCATGAGTTTGCTGAAAATATAATTTTCAGGTCAACTCATGATGACAATAGGAAAATGCCACTGAATTAATAATGAAGATGTTTGGGTACCTGGGAGATTGCTATAGTAGGCAGAAGAGCTCCCCCAAATGTTCAGGATCCCTGGATACTGGGAATAGTGTGTTATCTAGCCAAAGAGATTTTGTTTGTTTGTTTGTTTGTTTTGGTACTGGGGATTGAACTCAGGGGCACTCGACCACTGAGCCACATCCCCAGCCCTATTTTGTGTTTTATGTAGAGACAGGGTCTCACTGAGTTGCTTAGCGCCTCGCCATTGCTGAGGCTGGCTTTGAACTCGCGATCCTCCTGTCTCAGCCTCCCTAAGTGCTGGGATTACAGGCATGCACCATTGTGCCCGGCTTAGCCAAAGAAATTTTAAAGATGTAATTAAGGTAGTGGACTTTAAAATAGCTCAGAGGACATTGTGGCCAGTGAAAGAAGGCAGGCATGGAAGACAAATGTGGCCTGACCTCGTTTGTATGTGGACTCTAAACAAGTTCAAGCCACAAGCCCGGCACGGTATGCCCTACCACTGAGCTCCATCTGGCCCCGAATTTTTGCACGTGCTTGTATCCCTGTGGCCTGTGTGCACATGTGCAGAGGCCTAGGAACACATCCTCTACTGCAGATTGGTACATGAATAAGTACACGGTGAGTCAAATAATTTTAGGTCTTTTTTTTCTGTTAAATGACTATTATGTTAAGATTAGCAGATGTTGCTTTTGATCCCCAAGATGTTGATTCTGATTCTCTTACTTTTTATATGCTCCCAGATTGTGTATGTGTTTTGCAGCGCTGGGGATGGAACCCAAGGCCCCTCACTGCCAGGTGGGCGCTCGATCCCTGAACCACACCCCCAGCCCCTCTCCAGGTTTTAATTAATTCAACACTTCCTAGAATTTTTTTCATTTGTCAAATTGAGGATTTTAAAAAGAAACCTGACAAATCAGAGTCCATGTGCCTAAGCTGGTTATATAGAAGTAAAAACATGCTAATGTAAATATCTTTCTATATACAGCTGCGTACTTTTCCAGCTAAGAGAGGCATAGTCATGCTTAATCAAAGTGCAAAGACTAGTGTGATAGATGGCTACTCAAAAAAGAAAGTCCCATGGCTTCTAGATCCTCACACTCTCCTCTCTTTGTTCAGTGAAGAGCAGGGCCTGGGGTGCAGCCCAGGGTGGAGCACTCGCTCATCATGCAGGAAGTTCTGGGTTCCATCTGGGTGCTGGAGGGAGATAAAGAGAGGCACTGGCTCAGTTACTTGGGTGTTTTTCCATCACGTTGCTCCTGTCAGTCCTCCACTGGACCCAGTGGCGGGCTGTCCCTGTGTAACGTCTGTGCTAACAGGAGCAAAGTGTGTGGGAGCTTCTGGGGATTCAGGCAGTTCAGTCCTGGGGTCTCCACTAAACCGACTGGACCCCACGCTCGAAGATTCTGCTTCAGCATTTCTGGCTCCTTCGACCCCTTGCTCTGGTCCCCTCCGCGCATCACACACCATCACTGCAGTATTCTAAACCCAGCCGCTCTCCTTCCCTCCGCGAAGAAGGGGCATCTCAATGTTGCCCTGTTTGGCTACGGAATTATCTAGAATCTGTGCAACACTTCCAGAGCTGTGCTGTGTAGTAGAAATACAACGCAAGTAACAGATGCTATTTAAAATCTCCTGGTATGCCAGACACGGTGGCAGTAGTGTGTACTTGCAGTCGCAGCTACTTGGGAGGCTGAGGCAGGAGGATCGCTGGAGCCCAGGAGTTCCTACTGAATGCACGCACGCTATTGCTTTTTTTAGGGGGGAGAGTCCTGGGGATTGAACTCAGGGGCACTCGACCACTGAGCCACATCCCCAGCCCTATTATGTGTTTTATGTAGAGACAGGGTCTCACTGAGTTGCTTAGCGCCTCACTTTTGCTGAAGCTGGCTTTGAACCCACGATCCTCCTGCCTCAGCCTCCTGCATCCGTGGGGACAGGCCTGCACCACTGTGCCCAGCCTGCTGTTGCTTTTGCACCATCGTAAAGTTGAAAAATCACAAGTCGAGCCGTTATGAATCAAGGATCGTCTTTATTCTAGATCCTCCGCGGAACACGCCCCTAGTGGTCAGGATAAGATGATGCAGGTCTTTTTTGCTCCAGGTGGTGCTGGGGATGGAACCCAGGGCCTTCCACAGCTGGGTGATGTCCCACCTCTGAGCCACTGCGCCAGGGCCCTTCCTTGTCTTCATCCCGTAGTACCGACCTCGACCTCCTGTGGCTTTCTCCCGCCGCTGAAGCCATAGTAAGAGTCTCCTGCATGTCCCACGAAACACAGCTGTTGCTCTGGACGCAGCAGATGGCTGTGTGACGTCGCTCCACTCCCACCCCTGAGCTATTCCTTGGTACAATTCAGAAAGTCGGTGTTGAATTGTGTTCCCCCAAGAGATAGGTTCAGATCCTAACCCGTGGTACCTGTGGACGGGACCTTATTTGGATATAGACTCTGCAGGTGTGATCAAGTTAAAATGAAGTAACATTTGATTAAAGTGGCTCTAGTCCAATGACTAGTGTCCTTAAAATAGGAGGGATTGGGGCTGGCACAGACACATGCCTGTACCCCAGCGACTCAGGAGGCTGAGGCGGGAGGATTGCAAGTTTGAGGCCACTCTGGGCAATTTAGTGAGATCCCGTGTCAAAATAAAAAATAAAAAGGGCTGGGGATGTGACTCAGTGGCACAGACTCCCTGGGTTCAATCCCTAGTTTTTTTTGTGTGTGTGTCTCTCTCTCTTGCAAGCACACGTGTGCGTGCGCACACACACGAACATGCACACATGCCTGCACACATGCAGAGGAACGAGTTCCTTTTTCCCAGCTTTCCAGATACCTCTGCCTGTAGGGTTGGCCAAGGACCCAGTTCTGACCAACGAGGCTGAAGAAAGGGTGTACAACAGAGATTTCTAGGAAAGCCTCTTTTCTCCTGATAAAAGGGAGGAGCAGCTGGATTCCCTCCTTCCTTCTTTCTGCCTTGAATATGAATATGATATCCGGTGCCGCAGCAGCCATTTTGTAATCAGAAGGCGACAAGCGTGAGGCCTAAGGGAACACACTAGAGGTGGCAGAGTCAAAAAGGAAGTCTGGCACTTGGAGCAGGTAAAGAAAGGAAACTGGTAGCTACCTCGGGCTGGAGTTCCTCCTCCTCCTCCTCTTTTTTTTCTTGTTTTAGCTCTGGATTTCTTGTTACTGTTAAATAAGCAGGAAGCCATTCCTCTGAGATGCTCCCTTGTTGAGTTCCTAAGGAACGACTACCTAACTTAGTAAACCCAAAAGTATAACAAACAGCCAAATTTCAGTTGAGTTTCAGCCAATCACAGGCCGCCAGCTGATCACCCAGGTGCACCCGGGGCGCACATGCAGCTGTAGCCAATCAGAGGCTTGCGCTGCCTTGCTGCTCAGGGTAGCCCTATAAAAGCCAAACCGCTGGCGTTGCTGGGTGGAGCTTTCTGGGGCCTTTCTGGTTCTGAGTGGTGCAAGATGAAGAGCTTGGGGGAAGGAAGGATTGCTGTGTGGAGCCCTGGCCTGCAAGTTCCATCCCCACCACCGCTGAAAAACAAGTTCTGTAAGAAAACGACACCCACATTGCTATGGTTTGAATATGTGGTCCCAGGCACCCTCCAGTCCCTGGCACTGTGGCAGGGGGTGGAACCTTTAAGAGGTGGGGCTTTGTGGGAGGAAGTTAGGTCGTTGGGATGTACCCTTGGAGGGAGACTGGCTGCTGGTCTCTTCTTCTTTCTCCCTGTGCCTCCTGGCTGCCCTGAGGGGAGCAGCTTCACTGCCATGTTCTCTGACAATGACAATGAGGTGCTATCTTGCCACACGTCAAAAGGCAGCAGGGCCAGCCAACCATGGACTGACATGTCCAAGACTGTGAGCAGAAATAAGCCTTTTTTTCTTTTTAAGTGGATCAAATCAGGATTTTGTTACAGCAATGGAAAGCTGAGTAACATATATGCTTAAGGGAAAAAAAAAAAAAAAAGACTGTGGCTTCCATCCTGGGTGCTCCTTCTCTTGGATCACTGATGTAGTGGAAGCCACCTGCCACATCATGAGGTGGTCCCATGGCAAACTCTACCTGAGCAACAAGAGAAATGGATTTCAGCCCAGTTGAACCACAACACTAGCATGGCCCTGGCCAACACCTTGAATGCCACCTCACAAGTACATTTAAGCCCAGAGGTACCCAGCCAAGCCCTTCTCAGAGTCCAACCCTATAGAAGCTGTGAGGTCATATGTGTATGATGTTTTAAGCTGCTAAATATGGGGCCATTTGTTATGCAGCAGTCACTAACTTATACAGTAGTTCCTTGGTATGCACAAGTGATTGGTTCTAGAATACCCCTCCCCATACTAAAATCTGTGGATGCTCAAGTCCCTTATATAAAATGTGCATAAAACCTATGCACATCCTTTAAATCATCTCCAGATGCCTTGGCATACCTGATACAATGTATACGCTGTGTCAATCATTGGGGTGGGGGTGGGGCTCAGCAGTAGAATGCTTCCTTAGCGTGCTTAAAGCCCTGGATGCCATCCCAGCCCAGAAGGAAGGAGGGAAGGAAGGAAAGAAGGGAGAGAGCGAGGGAGGGAGGAATTAATTCAAGAATACCCAAACAAGAATTTCCCTCATTTCTTCCTGGGTCGTGCCCAATGCAGAGCAAAACCCCAGGAACCCAAGAATCATCTGCAGGAATCCAAATCCACAAACAAGTGCCTTCCACCACACTTTGGTGTTAGGCGCCGCAGAGTGGCTTTTCCTTTGTTGCCAGGAGCAAGCGACACATCCAACACGTCAAAGCGTAGCTCTGGCGCCTGTGCTGGGGTCCTCAAGAGGGCGCTCCAGGACCCATGATGCACGGTGATCAGAGATCAGAAGGCTGGACATTGTTTTGGGTTTGTTTGTTTTTTTTGTCTTTTTAACTGTGGTTAAAATACACATAACAGAACTTGTTATTTGAGGTGCACAGTCGAGTGGCCTTAAGTGCACTCCTGTCGTTGGGCAATGGTCACCACCATCCAGCTCCAGGACTCTTCATCTGGCGAAGCGGAAACCCTATTCCGGTTAAGCACTCACCCTCTCCCAGCTCCTGGCACCCGCCATCCTACTTTCTGGTTCAATGAGCCTCCTACAAGTGGACCGTACAGTGATGTCCTTTTGTGACAGGCTCATTTCACTGAGCATGATATCTTCAAGGTGCATTCACGTTTCAGGATGTATCAGAATCTCCCCAGCCCCTCTTTATTTTCTTGTATGAGGGATTGAAGCCAGAATGTTCTACCAATGGACTATAACCCCAGCCCTCTTTATTTTTTGCTAAGTTGCTGAGGCTGGCCTCCAGTTTGCAATCCTCCTGGGCCTCTCTCCCGACATCAAACATAGGCTCCTCCAGCCACTGAGGCTGGAGGTTCCTTGCAGACCATTGTTGACCTGGCCACACCTCTGGCCAAAGGCAGAGGCTTTTTAAGGTTCAGGTCTATATACTTTCCAAAATCCACACACTATTTATTTATTTATTTATTTATTTATTTATTTATTTATTTAAGATGGGGTCTCATGTGTTGCCTAGGCTGGCCTTGAACTCTTGGTCTGAAGTGATCCTCCTGCCTCAGCCTCCTGAGTAGCTGGGACTGCAGGCATATGCCACCCCATCCAGCATGTGGACACTTGGTTTTTGGTGGGGTTTTTTTGGTACTGGAGACTGAACTCAGGGGCACTCGACCACTGAGCCACATCCCCAGCCCTATTTTGTGTTTTATGTAGAGACAGGGTCTCCCTGAGTTGCTTAGCGCCTCGCCGTTGCTGAGGCTGGCTTTGAACTCGCAATTCCTGTCTCAGCCTCCCTAAGTGCTGGGATTACAGGCGTGCACCACCGCACCCGGCTTGTACACTTGTTTGCTTTCCCACTGGGAAACTGAGGCTGAGTGGCTGAGCTCTCCAGGTTTAGTTCATAAGCAGCAACATGAGGACTCAAACCTGGAGCTGCCTGAGTTAAGGGGCCTCCTCACTGGGGCTGGGAGGAGGAGAACCCAAGGAACTCCATTTGGGTTTCATGTCACCATGAATTTGTTCTGAAGGAGTGGGTGTGAGCAGGAGTGGAGGTGGGAGCACAGAGGGACAGCAGGGAGGACCAAGGGAGCCAGGGTACTGGGCACAGAGCCTGTGAGTGGCTAGGAGATTGAATGGGTGGGTTTTGGAGACCAATGGGCGCTGAAGATGCTGGTGATGAGAATCTGGGCCGAGTTCCGCTTCCCCACGTGCTGAAGATCGAACACCCAAGAAACCCCGAGGCAAGGGTAGAGAGCAAGTTGATTTAAAGGATAGAACAGGGCTGGGATTGTGGCTCAGTGGTAGAGCGCTTGCCTCGCATGCGTGAGGCACTGGGTTCGATCCTCAGCACCACATAAAAATAAATCAATAAAGATATTGTGTCCATCTACAACTAAAAAATCTTTAAAAATAAAAAAAAATAAAGGATAGAACAAAGACTCCTCCACAGAGAAGGGGCCCCGAGCTGGGTGTCCAAGGAAGTGGGGGGGTCCTGCCCCTTTTACACACTTTAGAATTCCTCATGGCCTCCCCCCCCCCGTCCTGCCAATGTGATCAGTGGCCAAAAGGGGCCCAAAGGTGGAGTGAACCTCTCCGGGGTGGGAGAGGCAGCGAGTGGCCCAGGGAGCTATCATTCATTATCAGCTCCTGGTGGGGAGGGAGAGTCCTGGAGGCAGGTTGCCTGGGCAACAGGTGGAGGAGGGGGGAAGGGCTTTGGTGATATTAGCTTCTGATTGCCTTTCCTTTCCAGGCAGCCCCCATCTTCCCAATGGGACCCAATTATTTATTATCTACATTGACTGCCTTTTTGACCGGAGCCTCGATTCCCCCCTCTGAAAACACAACTCTAACTGCTGTTGGAGGAAATGGATGGTGACTGCTCTGACTGCTTCAAGCTGAGAGGGGGCAATGTGGGGCAAGCAGTCTGGGTTTCCCTCTTAGGAATGTCTTGGATCAAACAAGAGGTCTGTGGCAAAAGTCTAGTTCAAAAAGAATCGATTGTGCAGCCGGGCGCGGTGGCGCACACCTGTAATCCCAGCACTTAGGGAGGCTGAGACAGGAGGATCGCGAGTTCAAAGCCAGCCTCAGCAATGGCGAGGCGCTAAGCAACTCAGTGAGACCCTGTCTCTACATAAAACACAAAATAGGGCTGGGGATGTGGCTCAGTGGTCGAGTTCAATCCTCGGTATTAAAAAAAAGCAAGGAGCTATTTGTAAAATCATCAAGAGAAAAGGATTAATGGGACCAACTATTGACAGGGTCCACTGAGGTTGATGTGAAGTTAGGAATTATGATTATACCTGTCTCCAATTGTATGGGAAGATTCCTTTAGCAGCACAGTTGCACTAAGGTAACTTTTGACCAGCTGCTGACCCCAGTGCCCACATTAACATGGAATTGACTTGTAGACGGAGCCCCCCTTAAGAGGATGGCCTCCATGACAGTGCCAGAGAGGACCAACTGAGGTCAAAAACTCCACTGCCCAGTGGAGGAGGAGGAGTTGAACACCTGATTGGTGAATGTTGTTGAAGGAGGACCCCAGTTTTCAAGTCAACCATAAAACAGTAATAAGTTTGGGGACAGCTTGTCTCCTTTGTCACTCTCTGCTCAGGGGTGGCCCACTCTCCCTGGAGAGTGCTCTCTGCTTGCACCTCACTTTACTTCCACCTCACTGGCACATCATATAAAGTTCTCTTGCAGACCTTTTGGTGTCTGGCTTTAAATTTTCTTTTGTAGGAACACAAGAGCCAAGATTTGGAGTTTTAGCTCCCTGATTTCCTGTGAAAATACTAGCAAACACAGACCAAGCCTACCTGTGTAGGTGGTTATGAAAACTTGTAGACCTTAAATTGATTAAAAACTTCTGATTGATAGTCTCTTTTGACAGTTAGCAGGCACTCCTGTTTAAGAACCCTCTTTTGTAATCTTTAGTCTTATTTACTCTTGGTGGGGCTAACACAAGTGTACATGATAAGTTACATTAAAAGAACTATTCCACTTTCTTTTAGATATCCAGGAATGGCTGTGCTTTGGTCATAACGGTTTTTGCTAGGTGTTAAAGACCATGCTGGTCAAATTGACCTTATTCCTATCTATTGTTAAGAGTCAGCTGAGTTCCCATAGGGGTCACTCCTAGGGAACTTGAGAGCAGCCTCTCAGCTCTTGTAATGCCATCTGCTAGGATGGATCAGAATCTCCTTGATGAGATAGCTTCCCTTGGAAGCATCAGGGATGTCTCCCCTCTCCAATGACCCTCCTCTTTGCAGCATTTTCACTGGTTGGCTTTTTGTTCTCCAGGGTCTCAGTGATCCCCCTGATCAGGCGATCATGTGGCCCAGAGTTGCAAAGCCCTTGGAGAAGTCCCCTTGTTCCCTAGGTTCAAGCTGACTCAGAGGGCAAGAGCTAAATATTGGCCATTTTCTTTCTTGACTCTTTTGCTTCCTTAATTGTAGTCTCCAAGTTTTGGTCTTAAACATTCAGCAAGCCAGTTTCACTAGTCTTAAAGTAAGAGTACTAGGCTTTAACTTTATAACTTTTTTTTTTAAATATTTTTTTAGTTGTAGATGGATGCTAATATCTTTGTTTTATTGATTTATTTTTTATGTGGTGCTGAGGATCGAACCCAGTGACTCACGCATGCGAGGCAAACGCTCTACCACTGAGCGATAGCCCCAGCCCATAACTTTATTTTTTAAAAATACTTTTTAGGAGTAGATGGACACAATATCTTTATTTATGTTTATGTGGTGCTGAGGATTGAACCCAGTGCTTCATGCATGCAAGGCAAGTGCTCTACCACTAAGCCACAATCCCAGCCCTAACTTTATAACTTTACAGTCATTTACTCTTTCTGTTTAATTGAGGTCTGTACTAGGGTTCTGGAAGTTAGCCTTACATCCTGTTTGTCTATAGATGTTGGCTTATTATCTCAAATTAACTCAAGTTATTATATTAAAAGTTGTACTTCTGTAAGGCACTAACAAATAACATGTAAAGTTTACAAGGAAAATACAAAATGAAATTAAACAGAGTAAAAACATATTGAGTTTGCATAATAGCTATCAACCAAGAAACAATTTTCATAATCCCAAACCCTTAAGCTTTAGTTTGAAGAATACCAGCGGGGCAAGTGGTTCCTTTAAACCTTATACTTTAAAGACTTGTATACTTGAAAGATATGCATGCATTTACTATACCAAGAAGCCAGTAATAGCACCACAAATACACTGATGGTTTTATGTTAACCAAGTTTAGTTTTAAAGAAAAAGGTAGGCTCAGTAATGTAGTGTACTCTAAAATAACAGTTTTTGTTTAACCAGAGTTGTACTAACCCTAATCCCTTTAAGGCCAATTGCTGTAAATAATAGAACTTAACAGACATGAGATTATCTTGACAGATAAAAGCAGATTAATGTTTCAAGGAATCTTTGTTATTTCAACCCATAGAGGATTAAACTTTGGTTTATGTCATACATTAATATTTTACCTTAGGGGAAAACCTTGAATAACTTTAACTTATTGTGCTACTTATATATGACCAATTTAGTTACACACAAACTTTTTGAAATCTGTCCTCCACAAACCTTTTGTAACTTACTTAGACATTTTGCAACTTTGTACTTTGCCACACAAAGACTTTCTCACCCAGAAACATTTCTTTTCCTTATATGTCCCATACTAAAATACATTTTTATGTCTAGAATCTTCTTATCTCTTTCCTATATTTTGACTCTTTTTCTTAATTCACACTCTTATAAAAGTTTTGAATTTAGACAATTTACTCCACTTTAATAAGATGAAATACTTTAATGTTTTTGTGATACTTTAATTGAAACCTCCTATACTTTTTGTACATAAATCACACCTGATAGAATCTTTAATGCTTAGTAACCTTGTTTTAGTGAAGACACAGAGACAAAGCACTATTAAAGCTTCTATCATTTACCTATTTATGAAGGCACACATAATGTTTAAATATATTATCTTATGGAATTTAAAAAATTAAGAGTACTTGATTTTAGCCAGGTGTGATGGCACATGCCTGTAATCCCCGTGGCTTGGGAGGCTGAGGCAGGAAAATCGCAATTTCAAAGCCAGCCTCAGCAAAAATGAGTAGTTGATTTTATACTTAGCAGTTAGCACTTTAACTTTGTAAATCAATCAGATGTCTCAAACACATTTATAATTAATCTCATTTATGTTAAATCTGTTTTACTTATTTTTAACTATAAAAATCAAGATATCAGATAAGGGCTGGGATTGTGGCGCAGTGGTAGCATGCTTGCCTAGCATGCGTGAGGCACTGGGTTTGATCCTCAGCACCACATAAAATAAACACAGGTATTGTGTTCATCTATAACTAAATAAAATATTAAAAAAAAAGATATCAGATAACTGTACTAGCCATCTCTCCTGTTGAAGAAAAATATCCTAGATGGATATTACATTCTAGACATTTTATAGAAACCAACACTCTATTAATTGTCTGACCACCTAGAAAACTTGTGAGTTAATATTTTAAAGACATCTTTATTTTCATCTGTTTTTAAATTGAATCCCCTTTTTTTAAGTCATGTGAACTAAAAGATATTTGGATCCATTTCTCATTTAAATTTTAATGTAAGTGCTCATTTATATGCCAATTTTGATACCACATACATGATATATGAACAGATGCACATGTAGACACAACACAATGCACACATGTGTACACATACACAAAACAAAAAAGAAACAAAGATCTTGTAGCTTTATTCAAGTAGATCTCTGCTGCAATGCTATAGATGTTTATTAAAGCTTCTATTATATTTATTTCCAGCATCACCATTTCTATGTCCTACTTAGGATATTTTAAAAGGTAATTTCCCCAATATGTTTTGGAGCTAGCCCTTGAAAATTGGCCCCCTGAACAAAGGCAGAATGTAAAAACCTCTATCATTAGATAAAATAAGACTGATCAGAAAAATATGTTAATCTAGGCATGCAAGATCAAAATGTGAATTCACCATAAAACCATGAGCTCAAAAAATACAGAATTTTTTAAAATAGGAATTCTAAAAAGAAATGACACAGTCATAATTAGTAAAGGAGCATGCAGAACGCTTTTATCAGATCAAGGTTTACTTTTTGACTCAGGTTAGAATGAGTTCAGATATTGAAAGAATGATAGAGAGCCCTGAAATCCTTAGGTAAAGATTCTCAAAGTAAGGGAGACTTGTATACATGAGACCATTAGATTGCAAGAGGGAAATAAGCCAGCCATTTAGGTCTCGCAAGCAACCTTTTCCTAAGGCCCCAAATCCCCGGTTGGTCCCCTACAAGCCCTACAGGCCTCCATAATTTACATTTCAATGCAAGCCTCAGCAGGATAGAGACTCAGGAGAAGCCTAGGGAGGCTGGTTTTGAGCTCTCTTATGGTGTGGTCGTATAATTGATGTTTCCTCTGGAAACCAGTTTTATCTCCCAGTTGGTGATCAGGCCAGGTTGGGTGCAGAAATTTTGTCAGGGTCAAATTTATCCTACTATGCAGGCTAGTGGGGAACCTGGCATAACTGTTGAGAAGGAAGCTCCCATCTGGACAACATGTGAACATGTGAGCTGAGCAAAAGAGAACAGGACCCCTCAGTGCCTGCACCGAGGAACTGTCTCTGTGGCTAGGGGACATCTCCCCATAAGGCTCACCAGGCAGCCCTCCTATGAGCTTGCATGATCTGCCAATCCTAATGCCGGCTCAACGGGCACACACTAGGCCTTGCCCTGTGCCAAAAACCTGGGAGAATTCACACTTAGAGGCGTTACTGACCTTTTCCTGCCAATATAAACTTTCAAATGTGATGACCCATGAAAAAACCTATGATGGGGTACATTTCTCTGCTCTGTGGGCTAAAGGAATCTCCAGAGGTAAGGAGGACAGTTAGTGCCCGTTAGACCTTAACGCCCTCTTCCCAGAGGAGTTTACGGAATGATTGGAAAGGTGGCCAAAGAAACTTGCAGAGCACATTGGAGCACAGAGACTACAGGAGGAAAACCCCCACAGGCTCACAAATGCTTTATCTGTGAACAAAGGGAACCCAGACATTTCCATAGGAACCACGCCATGCCCACCTCAACCCTAGAGTCTGGTGATGAGAATCAGGGCCGAGTTCTGCTTTCCCACGTGCTGAAGATCGAACACCCAAGAAACCCCGAGGCAAGGGTAAAGAGCAAGTTGATTTAAAGGATAGAACAAAGACTCCTCCACAGAGAAGGGGCCCCGAGCTGGGTGTCCAAGGAAGTGGGGGGGTCCTGCCCCTTTTACACACTTTAGAATTCCTCATGGCCTCTCCTCCCCCCGTCCTGCCGATGTGATCAGTGGCCAAAAGGGGCCCAAAGGTGGAGTGAACCCGGGTGGGAGAGGCAGCGAGTGGCCCAGGGAGCTGTCACTCATTATCAGCTCCTGGTGGGGAGGGAGAGTCCTGGAGGCAGGTTGCCTGGGCAACAGGTGGAGGAGGGGGGAAGGGCTTTGGTGATATTAGCTTCTGATTGCCTTTCCTTTCCAGGCAGCCCCCATCTTCCTCATGGGAGCCAAGTATTTATTACCTTCACCGACTGTCTTTTGGTTTCTGGGCCTCACTGGCAATGAGGAAGGGGAAGCTAGTCCGGTGTCCGGCTCTGGTTCACGCACACCCAGTCCCTAAGGCCTTCATGTCCACACGCTCGCTTCCACCTGAAGCAGAGCTTCAAATCAAAACCGACCCTCAACCTCAAAGTAATACCATCCCTACTGACTCCACTATGGTGTGGATGTTTTTCATAATTTCTTTTTTTTTAAATTTTTTTTATTAGTTGTAGATGGACACAGTGTCTTTATTTTATTGCTTTGTATGTGGTGCTGAGGATCGAACCCAGGGCCTCACGCATGCGAGGCAAGCGCTCTACCGCTGAGCCACAATCCCAGCTCCTGTTTTTCATAATTTCACCAAACACAGGAGCTGTGGGGGAGGGCTGCAGATTTACATAACAAGTCTTCCAGAACAATTTGACCCTTTATTTTTGGCACTAGGGATGGAATCCAGGACCTTGTGCACACTGGGCAAACTCTCTACCACTGAGCTACAACCCCAGCCCTTTTTATTTTGAGACAGATTCTAAGTTGCTCAGGTTGACCTTGAACTTGCAATGCTCTTGCCTCAGCCTCCCAAGCAGCTGGGATTACGGTGTGCACCCACTGCTTTCTGCATTATTGTGTGACAAAATGAATAAATAAATAAAAATGGGGGGGCAGGGATCTCATTAAAATCAAAGGGAAATCAATAGAGGAAAGGAAGGGGGGAGCATCAGTGATTAACATTGGTCAAATTATATTGCTACAGATATACAGTTTTTGGGGGGAGGGTGGGACTTGGGATTGAACTCAGGGACACTTGACCACTGAGCCACATCCCAGCACTATTGTGCATTTTATTTAGAGACAGAGTCTCACTGAGTTGCTTAACGTCTCACCATTGCTGAGGCTGGCTTTGAACTCACAATCCTCCTGCCTCAGCCTCCTAAGCTACTGGGATTACAGGCGTGTGCCACCACTATTGCTATATTTTGTTCACATATGAATATGTGACAACAAATCCCATCATTATACACAACTGTAATGCACCAATTTAAAAAAATGTGAAAAGCAGCCAGGCACAGGAGCATACTCCTGTCAACCCAGTGGCGTAGGAGGCTGAGACAGAGGATCACAAGTTTAAAGCCAACCTCAGCAACTTAGCAAGGCCCTAAGCAACTCAGTGGGACCCTGTCTCCAAATAAAGTCGAAAAAGGGCTGGGGATGTGGCTCAGTGGTTAAGTGCCTCTGGGTTCAAGTACAAAAAAAAAAAAAGCCAAATTAAAAAAAAGATGAATAAGATTTGATTTATAAATATTGACAGGAATCATATTTTTCCCTTTTTTTTTGGCAGTACTGGCAATGGATCCCAGGGCCTTGTACTTGCTAGGCAAGTGCTCTACCACTGAGCTACATCTCAGACTCTGGATTTTTTTTTTTTTTTTTTTTT
>PVHX01000979.1:174120-198748 GCA_004024805.1 Geosciurus inauris | reverse complement strand
TTGATGGACCTTTATTTTCTTCATTTATATATATGTGGTGCTGAGAATCAAACCCAGGGCCTCACACATGCAAGGCAAGTGCTCTGCCACTGAGCCACAATCCCAACCCCAGCTCCTGGATTATTTTTAATGAAACATGAAATATAAAAATTTGGGCTTTGTGTTGCTAAGGCAACTGTGCATTTGATTTGCTCATTGAATAACTCACGGTCAGGCTGGGACTTGGAGAAAGCAACGTGGCCAACCAAGAGAGGAGTGGGAATGGGCTGCAGCCACACAACAATTTTATTGGGATTGCACACTGATGGAGAGGTAGTGTGATATGAGCTAACTGTTGAGAAGCCATCTGTTTGGGGAGGATCCCAATTCCATCCCCAGTCTGGGACCTGGTTCTGGGGAGGACAGGATGTAGGGAAGATCTCAATCTTGCATTTCATGCCTCAGGTGAACCTGGAGCCAGCTGAACCTGAAGCTGACACAGCTGCAGGGCTGAGGAAGAAGCAGAGCAAACCACAGGTGAAAACTTACCTGCTCCCTGCCTGATCTTCCATTCTGCTCAGCCTGGCTGCTTGACAAGTCTCATGCTGCACCAGAATGAACAGGAATTTAGAGCCTCCCTCTTGGCCCCAGTGGTGGATGCCAAGATCAGCAGGGGAGACTGACGAGAGGCTTTGGCCCTGTTTTGGGGGGGGGCACCTCCTGGCCATTTAGAACAGTCAACAGAATGGGGATGGAGCATGGAGGAGGAGAGGAAGAGGAGGAGGAAGAGAAGGGGAGCAAGGGCACTGTCCGAGGTGCCTTGGGTGGGTGGCAAAATAGACCATGGGAAGAGCAGCTCCAGGTGGGGAGCTAGGGGGCCAGGTGACTGCTGGATTGAACTCATCAGATTTGAGTTTGTGCAAAGATTCCAGAACTCCTGTGGGAACTGGCTCTGCTGCAGGGTATGTCGATGCCATGAATAGGCCAGGAGACTCTGCATGCAAAAATGCTTAAAAAAAAAACTAGCAAATTCAATTCAGCTGTGCTTTAAGACAACAGGAACATGCAGGATGTTATTCCAAGAAGGAAGGAAAATTCAGCCTCAGAAAGCCTTTCATTCCATGAAAAGATGAAAAGAGAAAAATACCACAAGATCATCTTACTGTACAGGAAAAATATCAGATCATATTCAGCAATCACTTCCAATTTTATAAATAGCTCATACTAAACAGGATGAGGAGGAAATTAGCCTGATCAAAGAGAATGATTAGAAAGGAACCACCTGCATCATGTTGGATGGTAAAATGGGAGAGATGACATATTCCAGGATGAGGCAGGGATGCCCATGGCTGATACTTAATGCTGATGCAGAGGTGGTGGCAAATGCAATAAGACAAGATTGATCATCAGTAGAAAACAAAAAAACAAATAAACAAAGCAAGACCTATAGAGAAGGAGTACAGGGGAATTTTCAGGCAGTGAAACTATTCTGCCTGATACTATGATGGTGAATCCATGTCATTGTGCATTTTTAAAGACCCATAGAATGGCTGGGCATAGTGGTATCCAGCTGTTATCCCAGCAACTTGGGAGGCTAAGGCAGGAAGATTGCAAGTTTGAGGCCAGCCTTCACATCTTAGTGAGACCTTCAGCAACTTAGCAAGACTGTTGCAGCACTGAGACCTTCTGGGAAGCTGAGGGAGTGTAAAGACCACTGCTAGGCAGGCGCGGTGATGCACGCCTGTAATCCCAGCAACTGGGGAGGCTGAGACAGGAGAATCGCGAGTTCAAAGCCAGCCTCAACAACAGTGAGGTGCTAAGCAACTCAGTGAGACCCTGTCTCTACATAAAACACAAAATAGGGCTGGGGATGTGGCTCAGTTGGTAGAGTGCTTGCCTTGCATGCACAAGGCCCTGGGTTCAATCCTCAGCACCAAAAAAAAAAAAAAAAAAACCCACACACACACAATATAGGGCTGGGTATAGGAGCTTTCTCCATGCCTTCAGCGCCTCCTATGCTGATTGGCTGCCTTCAATGCCTCCCCTCCCCTCCGCCCTATGCTGATTGGTTACTTTGAATGTTTCCCCTCCTGTTTACCTCATGCTGATTGGCTGCCTTCAGTGCCTCTCCTTTTCTCATCCCATGCTGATTGGCTGCACGCCTGACATGGATCAATACCTTATTGGCTGTAACCTAACCTCAGGGCCATGATTGAACCGAGGACCCTAAATAAATTGTTACACTAACTGAAATAAACGGTCTGCTTCTCAGTCTGGCAGAGCAGTTTTACCTACCCCTGGTGTCTGCATGAGTGACTCCGTGACCATCCACCCCATAAACCCTCATCCTCCGGGACCCCTGACCTCGTCCTATGGGACCCCATTCCTCAGTCCCCTCGTCCTGAGGGACCCCAACTCGTCGAGCGAACCCACACGAGGCACAACATAAATGACATCTGGCACCGAACGTGGGGGTGTGGCTCGGTGGTCAGGTGCTCCTGAGTTCAATTCCTGGTACCAAAACAACAAGCCAAAAAGGAATGGAAAAGGGAAAAAGGGGACACTCTCAAGAGACAGGGTGGTCCTTTCAGAGAGGAGAGGGACAGTGAGCCTCTCCTGAGCTCCAGTTTTCCTGTGGAATCCCAAAGAAGTTTCCAGAGAGTCCCACCCAGGTCTACTCTTGACTTTCATCTGAAAGCAGGATGACATCAGACTTTCAAGTCCCTCCTGCCCTGACAACTCTAGATAAATATGACCCATATTGACCAGTTTCAATTGGATTTTTAACCATAAATTCTTATTGATTTTATGGTTGGGAGGAATTATCTTCCTGAATTCTGAAATCTGATCTATAAAAAGGGTTACAAACGTCTCCCCTTCAGGGTAACTTGGGTTCCTCTTTTGACATTATTTTGGGCCTGCATTTCTCCTGCAGATAACAGGTAGTTTGCTGAGGAATGTGACATATTCTGTCCACTTAAGCCAGGCAGAGCTGCCGGTACATTGCTTCTTGAAAAAGAAAGGATGTGGGGGTAGGCCCAGGGGTTCATTTTATAGAATTAGTCCCTTAACCTTGTGTCCCCACCACTCACATCTCTCTGTTCCCTATCAAGACCTTGTTTCAAAATAAAAATAAAAAGGGTTGAGAATGTAGCTCAGTGGTAGAGAGCTCCTGGGTTCAATCTCCAGCACTGGGAGGAAAAAACCCAACACTTCCAATAACAGTGCTCTTACACATAGTATATGCTCAATAAGTGCCAATCATTTTGAAACGTTTTTCTTTTCTGACTATAAACATCAATCACTTTAAAAATTAAATATATGGAAGGGGTGAGGCTCAGGGGGTGTGGAGCACTTTTCTAGCATGTGTGAGACCCCGAGTTTGAATCCCAACACTACAAAAATAAATACATGCCATGGGAAAAGAAACATTAAATACGTCCTTATTGATTATTTAGGGGCATAGAATAGTGATACTCAACCAGAGATGATTCTTTCTGCCTGAGGACACGGATGATGTTGTGAATATCTTTAGTTTCACAAATTCAGGGGAGGGGACCAAAGGGAGCCAAGGCATCTAGTGAATAGAGGCCAGGTTGCTGCTAAACAGCCCGGGATGCACAGAACAGCCCTCAGCACAGAGAGTCATTTAGCCCTGAAATATCAACAGTCTGAAGGCTGAGAAATCCTGGTATTGACTAATTTTTAAAAAAACTAAGAGGGACCTGATAATAAATATCACTGGGTAACTTGGTGAATGTCAGTCTCACCCTGATCTTTGTTGGTTAGTTTGTTGGTTTGTAGTGCTGGGGACGAGCCTCACACAGGCTATGCCTCACTCTACCACTGAGCTACATTCCCAAATCTCACCCTGGTCTTTTTATGTTACCTGCCTGGTCTACTGTCCCCTGGAAACACCATATCTCATATTCTAGGCTTTCATGGTGCACATTTTTTTTTTTTTACCTCCAGCATTTGACTTTTCCAAACCCCATCATATGCACTGCCCATTTCCTCCAGCCAGGGTTGGCTGACATTATGTGGGGACTCAGAGTCCCAGACCTGTGCTGATGTTTATTACTATAGAGCGAGTTCCTGGGGGTATATCTCAGTGATAGGGAGCTTGCCTGGCATGTGCAAGGTCTTGGGCTAGATCTCCAGCACTATCATCTAGGGATAATTCTTCACCCAAGGGACATTGGCAATGTTTGGAGACAAGTTTGGTTATCACAAATGGAGGGCCACAAAGAATGATCTGGCCTAAATGTCAGTAGTGCTGAGGATCAAAAACTGTGGCACAGAGAAGTATACCAATGCACCAAAATAGAGAGTCCAGAAATAACTCCACACATGTTCTTGCCACTTGATTTTTGACAAAAGTTCCAAGGTAATTCAATTGAGATTGGAAAGAAAACTCTTTTCACCAAATGGGCTACATCAACTAGATATCCATTGACTCCCTACCTCATACCACAGAAAACGTTTAACTCTTAAAATAATACAGCTTCTAGAAGAAAACACAGAAGAATGTCTTAGTGATGTTGGATTAGAGAAAGATTTCTTAGATTGGGTGTTGGGTGTAGCTCAGTGGTAGAAAATTTGCCTAGCATGCACAAGGTCTGGGATTCCATTCCCAGGACACACACACACACACACACACACACACACACACGACTTTTTAGATTGAACACAAAAAGCATCAACCTTAAAAAAATTTTTGTGCTACTCTGATTAAGCTGAAAAGTACACTATAGGGGCTGGGATTGTGGCTCAGTGGTAGAGCGCTTGCCTCACATGCGTGAGGCACTGGGTTCGATCCTCAGCACCGCATAAAAATAAAAATAAAATAAAGATATTGTGTCCATCTACAACTAAAAAATATTTTTAAAAAAAAGAAGAAAAGGGGCTGGGATTATGGTGCAGTGGTAGCGTGCTCGCCTAGCACGCGGGAGGCACTGGGTTCGATCCTCAGCACCACATAAAAATAAAGATATTCTGTCACCTACAACTAAAAAATAAATATTTAAAAAAAAAGAATAAAAGTACACTATAAAACAACAACAATAACAATAATAAAAACCAAAGCGATAGACCAACTTCCTCTATGAATATTGTTGCAAAAATCCTCAACAAAATGCTAGCAAATCATATTTAGCACCACATTCAAAAGGTCATACAGGGCTGGTGATGTGGCTTAGTAGTATAGTACTTACCTAGCATAATCAAAGCCTTGGGTTCTATTCCCAGCACTGCAAAAAACAAAACAAAACAAAAGGGATTATAAATTATGACCAAGTAGCATTTCTTGTTGGAATGCAAGGATGGTTCAATGTATGATAATCTGTCAATCTGTCAATGAAGTGTACAGATTAACAGAATTAATTGGGGACACATGATCATCTCAACTGATGCAGAGAAAACCATTTGACAAAACTCAATACCATTTCCTGATTTAAAAAAAACACTCATCACACTGGAAATAGAAACTACCTAGCCAGGTGCAATGGCTCACACCTGTAATCTCAGCAGCTCAAGAGGCTGAGTCAGGATTATCACAAGTTCAAAGCCAGCCTCAGCAATTTAGTGAAGCCCTAAGCAACTTAGTGAGACCCTGTCTCAAAATAAAAAATAAAAAGGGCTGGGGATGTGGCTCAGTGTTTAAGTGCCCCAGAGTTCAATCCTTGGTACCAAAAAAAAAAAAAAAAAAAAAAAAAATCTAGCCAAAAGAATTAGGCATGAAAAAGAAATAAAAGGAGCTAAATTGAAAAGAAAGAAATAAAATTATCTGTTTTCAGGTGACATAATTTTTTTGGAGTGAAACCCAGGGGCTCATACATTCTAGGCAAGTGCTCTACCACCAAGCCACATCCCGAGTCCCTGATGACATGATTTTCCTTAAGATTACACTGAGAGAGAGAGAGAGAGAGAGAGAGAGATATTGAACCTTTTAGAATAGGCAAATTTGTAGGGTACAAAACCAACAGATATTGTGTTTCTATACATTAATAATAAATAATGAATAATCAGGAAAGGAAATTAAGAAAACAATTCCATTTACAGTATCATTGAAAAGAAAAAAATATTTAGGAATAAACTTAGCTAAGAGAGTAAAAACTACCAATATGTTGCTGAAAGCAATTAAAGACACAGATAAATGGAAAGATATCCCATGTTCATGGATTGGGCGACTTACTGCCAAAGTGATCAGAAGATTCAATGTAATTCCTATCAAAATCCATTTTTTTTTCCTATGCAGAAAAATCCATCCTTAAATTCATATGGCAAATCTAGGGACCCTGAGGACAAAACAATAAAGACAGACACATAAACCAATGAAATAGAATGGAGCATACAAAAATAAACATTGTCATGTGTAGTGAGATGGTTTTGACAAGGGTGCTAGGACCAGTCAATGGGAAAGGACAGTCTTTTTTTGTTGTTTTTGTTTTTGAAACCAGGTCTTGCTAAATTGTTGAGGCTGTCCTTAAACATGTGACCCTCCTCCTGCCTCAGCTTCCCAAGTCAATGGAATTACAGGCATGTGCCACCATGGCTCCCTGGGAAGCACTGTCTTTTTAACAAATTGTGTAGTGATAGCTAGATCTCCACATCCAAAAGAATGAGGCTGAAGCCTTGACTTAGGCCATATATGAAAATTACCTCCAAATTAATTGAAGACCTAACATAGGAGCTGAGACTACAAAACTCTTAGAAGAAACTATAGGGGAAACTTCATGACCTGGGATCTGGTAATGATTTCTCAGATATGACCAAAAACAGCACAGATACAACCAAAATCACAGACAATGGATGAAAACCATAGATACATTGGGCTTTATAAAAATTAAAGAATCCCAGAAAGTGAAAAGACACAGAGTGGCAGATTATCTGCAAATATGTGTGTGCATATGTATTATATATACTTTTTATTCAGAGCTGGGAATTGAACCCAGGGCCACCTCACACATGCTGGGAAAACACTATACCACTGAGCTGCACCTCCAGTCCCCTGAATATATATTTTAAAAATTCTTAAAAGTTGGGCTGGGGCTGTAGCTCAGTGGTAGAGCGCTTGCCTAGCATGCGTGAGGCACTGGGTTCGATCCTCAGCACCACATATAAATAATAAATGAATAAAAATAAAGATCCATCAATAAATAACAAAAATATTTTTAAAAATTCTTAAAAGTCATCAATAAGAGCCAGGTGCATGGTGCGTGCCTGTAATTTCAGTTACTGGGAAGGCTGAGGCAGGAGGTTCACAAATTCAAGGCCAGTCCAGGCAATTTAGCAAGACCCTATCTCAAAATAAAACAAGAATGGCTTGGAGTCAGGCACAGTGGGGCACGCCTGTCATCCCAACAGCTTGGGAGGCTGAGGTAGGAGGATCACAAGTTCAAAACCATCCTCAGCAACCGAGTGAGGCCCTAAGCAACTCTGCAAGACCCTGTCTCTAAATAAAATATAAAAACAGGCTGAAGATGTGAGTCAGTGGTTATATGTCCCTGGGTTTAATCCCCAGCACAAAAAAAAAGGGCGGGGGGAGATAAAAATAAAATGCAGTCATCCCTCAGTATTTAATATCCATGGGGCATGGGTTCCTGGACCCCTCAAGAATACCAAAATCTGCAAGTGTTCAGGTTCCTTGTACAAAATAATGTATTTGCACAGAACTTCCATGCCTATTCCCATAGATTTTCACACTAACTGTGTTATGGGCCAGGCAGTGACCAGACAGACTCCATTTTGCCTGAGACTCCATGTCATGAAGAAATGCTTCTCCCACGGCAAAACCCTTCTGTTCCCATCAAGAGTTGCCTAGCACAGCTTGTCAGCAACACAAAATGGTGATTCTTCTACAATGTAAAATTGTTCTCTCTTTGGTTCCCATTTTTCTGAGACAATGTACTCTGTCAGAGATTGATTGTCTAGACGTTAGTAACCATTCTTTTTTTTGGTTTGAAAAAAACACATCCCAGCCCTATTTTGTGTTTTATGTAGAGACAGGGTCTCACTGAGTTGCTTAGCACCTCGCCTTTGCTGAGGCTGGCTTTGAACTCACCATCCTCCTGGCTCAGCCTCCCTAAGTGCTGGGATTACAGGCTTGAGGGATTGAACTCAGGGGCACTTGACCACTGAGCCACATCCCAGCCCTATTTTGTGTTTCATGTAGAGACAGGGTCTCACTGAGTTGCTAAGCGCCTTGCCATTGCTGAGGCCGGCTTTGAACTCACGATCCTCCTGTCTCAGCCTCCCTAAGTGTTGGAATTACAGGCATGCACCACCGCGCCCAGCTAGTAACCATTCTTTAATTTGTACTCAACTAGGGTCATTTTGACTCACTTCCCCTTCTGTTTATGATTTTAAATCTCATGACATTTGTTTATGGTTTTGAATTATAGCAACAGCCACGTATGATTCATGTGCTTTTGGACTATAATATGTACTGTAACCCTTGGGGGAGTCAAAGGGTGTAGACTTGCAGCCTTCCCCTTGGCCTGCCAGCTGATGAATAGTTTCCATCTCCTGCTTTAAGACCGACTGGGTGATTTATTGCCATATCACCAATACTTAATGCCATGTAAGTGCTGTGTACATATTTGTACATACACGTACATATAAACAACATGCTGTATTGAGAATCACAAGAAAAAAAAGTTCATGCATGTTCAATAAAGATGGAATTTTGTGTGTGTGTGTGTGTGTGTGTGGTACTAGGAATTGAACTCAGGGGCACTCGACCACTGAGCCACATCCCCAGCCCTATTTTGTGTTTTATGTAGAGACAGGGTCTCACTGAGTTGCTTAGCGCCTCGCCGTTGCTGAGGCTGGCTTTGAACTCGTGATTCTCCTGTCTCAGCCTCCCTAAGTGCTGGGATTACAGGCTTGAGCCACCGCACCCAGCTAAAGATGGAATTTTTTTTTTTCCAAAAAATTTCGACCTGTGGTTGGTTAGATCCACACATACAGAGGCCTGGGTGTTACTTCCACACAAGACTTGTTCATGAGCCAGGCATGGGTGGTGCATGCTTATAATCCCAGCGTCTCAGGAGGCTGAGGCAGGAGGATCACGAGTTCAAAGCCAGCCTCAGCAAAAGTGAGGCGCTAAGCAACTCAGTGAGACCCTGTCTCTACATAAAACACAAAATAGGGCTGGGGATGTGGCTCAGTGGTCGAGTGCCCCTGAGTTCAGGCCCCGGTACCCAAAAAAACAACAAACAATGACTTGTACATGGATGTTCACAGCAGTTTTATTTATAATAGCCAAAAGCTCGAAACAATTCAGATGCCCAATCACTGGAAAAGGAAAGACATCCTGTGGTCCATCTGCACAATGAAATCCTACTCTGCAATAGAAAGGGATGAAATATTGAAACACACAACAGCAGCCAGACCAGTCTGCTCTGCCCTCAGGGGGACCTCAGCCCATTCCTGTCCATGCCTCTTTCTGTCCTAGACTCTGTTCTAAGTGAGGGCCGCAACCAAGTGGAAAGTCTTTTTCCCGTATTATTCAGTCATTGATTTTAAAGTGCTAATGGTCAGTTCTAAGTTCAAATCTACAGGTATCCCATTGAACACAGCTTGCACAGAGGGTCAGGACTCTGAGGGGGAAGAGAGGCTAGGTCAGGTGGTGAGCATTGTTGCTGCTGCAACAAATTACTATAGACCAGGTAGAAGAAAAAAGCAGAAATGTATTCTCTAGTCTGGAAGCTAAAAGTCCCTGCACCCTCTGAGGGCTAGAAGAATCTGTATCAGGCCTCTCTCCTGGCTTCTGGTGGCTGCGGGTGATCCTTGGGGTTCCTGGGCTTGTGGATGAATCACTTTAACCTCTATCTGTCTTCCTGTGGCCTTCCACCCTCTGTGTATTTCTGGGTCTCTTCTCCACTTCTTCTAAGGACACTAGTCACTGGATTCAGAGTCCACCCTATTCCCGTGGGCTATTCACCTATTCACCTTAAATTAGTCAATGACACCTGCAAAGACCCTATTTCCAAGGAAGTTCATTTTCTGAGGTTCTAAATGAATTTGGGGGTGTGCTATTCAACCCTGTTGGGGGTCTCCATTGCCAGATGAGCAGGAAAAATTCCCCTGAAGGTAAAGGAAGCCATGTATGGGTGAAGGCTGGGTATATGGGTGAAGGTTGGAGGCCAGGTGATATTGACTCTCCCTTTCCCACCTAGGAAGGAAATGGAGGGGGAGAAATGGAGGAAGAGGTGGTGTCCCGCTCCTGCCTTTCTATATGACATTGGTCAAGGTGCTACTCTTCTCTGGGCCTCACTTTCTCTCTCTGATAAATGGGACACAAAAGGTTTGACGGAACTCCTCCAAAACCCTTGTTAAGTTTAAACACGTTCCAGGGGACAGTAGGTGTCTTTCTCGGGGCATGGTGTTGGGCCTGGGGGTTTTCTCTGCTGTCCAAAAGGGACACCAACCTCTTTCTTACTGTAGATAGAGAAAAATATGGCCTCATTTTGAGGAGCAGGAGTGGGAAGGGGTGCAGCCTCTAGGACCCAGAGTAGCAAGCTGGATGAAATGACCTCCTAGAAGTGGGGTCATGCGTCTCCCCAGGAGCAGGGACTGTGCAGACCCAGGCTCATTTGCATCTCATGCCCCCCCAGCCAATCAGAGGCCAAGCTTGTTGGTTGGTGGCCTGGGATTGGTCTATCATGAGATTCCACCCCAGGTGGTTGGTCCAGGCCTTCAGAGGTTTGTCTCTCCATGGTCACGACCATCACTGTGTCCAGGGGTCCAGGTGTGGGCCCCTTCCACCTCCTGCCCCAGGAAGAGCGGATGGTCCTCATCAGTTGGCAGGAATCCAGGGGGCTTTTTGGCTCCAGGAAGGATTTCTTCAGGACCCTGAGGGAAGGGGAGAAGAAAGACCCCATCCGAGATCCTCTCCCTAGATGGGGATATTGATGGCCTCTGAGGACCAGCTCTGTGCAGGGTCACACAATATCTCCTTGTCCAGGACATTGTCTAGACCTGTCCCCTCTGTCTGCAAAATTTCCATCCACCTCTCTTCTCTCTGCCTCGGCCCACCTGCAGCTCAGGACACTAATACTTGCTCAGACGCCAGAGCTGCCTCCCACCTCTCTCTGCCTCTCTATTTCTCTTCAAGAAAAAAATCTTTTTCCATAGCAGCTGGAGGGAGCTTTCAAACACTCTGGCCAAACCGTTTCCTCCCCAGCAAGCCTGATCCTCCCAGGGTGGGTGCACCAGCTGTGACCTCCCCATCTCTCTAGGGCTGGCTCCTCGTTATGTGTGATCAGCACCATCTGTTCCAAAACAGCAACCTGACTTCCCCGGCCACAGATGCTCCTCCTCACAGCACTCTGCTTTGTTATCTTAACCCTCCCTCGTTGCCTGCTGGGATCCAACTTGTTTCCTTTTGTAGATTTCTTCTGCTCCCATGAGCAATCTCATGGCGTTGGCCAACTCAATCTACCCCCACCGTGCATCTTATGTAAGATTTTTTCTGAGTTTGGCTCATTTTAAATTAAGTAATTTTAACTTAAGAAGAGATTGTACATAAATATCCTAAGGCCAAATCACTTTCCCCTGCCAGAGATAGGAAGTAATTGTAAAAAACCAATACAAGCTGGCGCACACCTGTAATCCCAGTGGCTGGGGAGGCTGAGGCAGGAGGATCTCCAGTTCAAAGCCAGCCTCAGCAACTTAGTGAGGCCCTAAGAAACTTAGTGAGACCCTGTCTCAAAATAAAATATTAAAAAGGGCTGGGGATGTGGCTCAGTGGTTAAGCACCCCTGGGGGTTCAATCCCCAGTTCAAAACAAATAAATGAACAAAAAAACAGATATGAGAAAAATAAATACTATTGAGCCATGCTCAATACCGCGACAGGGCATAGTACACATGGTTGAAGATGAACCTGTACCCACCTGAGCCTGTCCATGGGAGGGAAGAGAGGCTGGGCTAGAGGGGAACTCAGCACATCCCTCCCCTCAATTATGGCCACATCCCAAGTGTCCAGAGCCACTGTGTTGTCCCTTACTGTGAAAACCCAGCCTGAGACTGACCTTCACCAATCTGTCATCCAAGGTGGTTATTTCATCCTTGGGAGCCACTGATGCTGTCTGCCGAGCGAGGTCCCACCAGAGCAACCCAGGGCCCAGGGCGCTGCGCTTGGTGGGGCCTGAGGGGCAGGGGGGAAATGGAGGCCATCAGTGATGAGGCACTGGGGGCTGGGGCCGGGGCCCTGGGGAGGGGAGGGGAGAGTGGGTTCCAATCCCAGCTCTGCTAGCAGCCCGCTGGAGGGGCCGGGCAAGCCTGTGCCCCTGGCTGAGCCTGTTTCCTCGTCTGCACGGGTGCCGGATGGGGCTGCGAGGGTCCAGCCGTGGTTCCCCCCAGGGCGGCGTCCAGATGTCAGGAATGGCACCTAGCTCGGAGTAGGGCTCGGCAAGGCCTAGGGCAGGAAGTCTGCCACTCAGCACGTGGGCCCGCCCCTCTGTCCCTATTCATCTCTCTTCTTTCCACTTGTCTGCGGGAGTCAGCGCATCGCTGAGAAAGCAAGCGTTTCAGCACCAGGGACAGCGCCCGCGTCCCCACCCGCAAACCGGAGCAAGGACTCCATCTTGCGTGCAGAGGGGGCACCTCGGGGGTGGCTTGGTTTCTGCTTGTGCAATAGCCTTGGAGGTGAGGACTGTCGCCGAGGTGAGGCAGCTTAAAGGGGTCCCACGTGTCCAGCCTGCAGGGCTCCGCGGTGGATGAGCGCTCCCTCCTTCCTCTCCCCGCTGGGAGGGGCCCGGAGGCGGGGGATGACCCAGGTGGCCCCGAAGAGGCACGTGCCCTGCTTACCGGTCAGGTAGCTGACGAGGACTCCGCATAGCACGGTGGTCAGCGTGCCCAGGGCTCCGTAGTACAGATAGGAGATGGCGTAGAAGCTGTCAGCCAGAGCCGGCCTTCCCGGGGCCACTCCGGAGCTGGAGGCGGGAGGTGTGGGCAGGACCTCCTGCTTCTCCCCCGTCTCCCCTGCCCTTCTCAAACCTCCCACTGCTTTCCACGTCCATTGCCATGGCCCAGCCCCTAACCCTAACCCTAACCCTAACCCATGTGCACTTCCTCCATGCGCCCAGCAGCCACCCGCTCCCAGGCACTCTGACGCCCAGCCAGAGGAAGCACCACCAGAGGAAGATGCAACTCCATCCTCCCCTTGCCGCTAACCATCACCACCCATGGCGCCCTATTGACCTCAGAGTCAAACCAAATTAAACTCTCAGAAGAAAATATATACAAATATCCATGACTATGGTTCAGACAATGAGTTCCTAGATAGGACAAAACAGGCAGAAGCAAACAGGAAAAAATAGATGAACTGGACTTCATCAAAACTATCAACTGCTGCCAGGCACAGTGGCGCACGCCTGTCATCCCAGTGGCTGGGGAGGCTGAAGCTGGAGGATGGCAACTCAGTGAGGCTCTAAGCAACTCAGTGAGACCCTGTCTCTACATAAAACACAAAATAGGGCTGGGAATGTGGCTCAGCGGTCGGGTACCCCTGAGTTCAATCCCTGGTACTCCCCTCCTAAAAACAAAAACAAAAACAAACCTCAACAATAAAAAGACAAATGATCACTGGGGCTGTGGCTCAGTGGTAGAGCGCTTGCCTAGCATGTATGAGGCACTGGGTTCCTTCCCCAGCACCACTTATTAATTAATTAAGTAAAATTAAGAAAGGACAAATGGTGCTCACTTCAGCAGCACATATACTAAAATTGGAATGATACAGAGAAGATCAGCATGGCCCCTGCACAAGGACAACACGCAAATTCGTGAAGCGTTCCATATTTTTTATGGTGTGACTCTATCTGGTTTGCAACCAGAGAAATGGAAAAACTGAGCTCTGTTTATGTACTATGACTTGAAACACATTTAAATAAAATAATTAAATTTAAAAAAAAAAGACAAATGACCCAATTTGAAAGTGGTCAAAGGATTTGAACAGACATTTCTCCAAAGAAAATATATGAGGGCTGGGATTTAGCTCAGTGGTAGAGCGCTTGCCTCGCATGCGTGAGGCCCTGGGTTCGATCCTCAGCACCACATACAAAGCAATAAAATAAAGACATTATGTCCATCTACTATAAAAAAAAAAAAGAAAAGAAAAATATATGAACAGCCAATAAACACATGAAAAGAAACTCAGCATCATTAATCAGGAAATGCAAATCAAACCCACAAGGAGAAGCCACTCCCACCCTCTAGGATGTCTGGGGGTTGTTGTTTTTTTTTTTTTGGACCAAGGATTGAACTCAGGGGTACTTGACCACTGAGCCACATCCCCAGCCCTATTTTGTGTTTTATGTAGAGACAGGGTCTCACTGAGTTGCTTATTGCCTCATGGTTGCTGAGGCTGGCTTTGAACTCGCGATCCTCCTGTCTCAGCCTCCTGAGCTGCTGGGATTCCAGGTGTGGGCCACCGCGCCCAACTGGGAAAATTTTAAATGGAAAGCAACAAGCATTGGCGAGGATGTGGAAAAGCTTGGACCCTCACCCGTGGCTGGTGGGAATGTAATTAAACAGAATTTCCACACCCAGGTATGTACCAAGAGAAATGAAAACACATTTCACACCTACGCTCATGCGCGAATGTTTACAGCAGCGACATTTGTGATTGCCAAGGAGTGGAACAACCCCATGCCCATCAGGAGATGAGCACACGTGGCCCGCCCACACAGTGCAGGGCTGTCCAACCAGAGGAAGGAACAGAGTCAGCCCGGCTGAGCCTCCAGCTAGTCTGAGGCCCTAAAGGTCACACATGGCATGATTCCACCTACATGAAATGTCCCAAAGAGGCAAATCCACAGCGAGAGAAAGTGGATTTGTGGGCTGAGAAGAGGCCAATGGGAAGGGACTGCTAATGGATGGGGCTTCTTTTCGAGTTGATGAAAATATTCTTGTGTTTGGACAGCAGCAGTGGTTACATAAATCTTTTGACTATGCTACAAGACCCCTTTTTAATGGTTAATTCTGTGATATGTGAATGCTATCTCAATAATAAAAAAAAAAAGTATCAAGTAGAACTCCTCTACCTGCATGATGTCTCCTACCCTTCCCTCTTCCCATTAAATCCATTCCAACCTCACTGCACCTGGACAGCAGCAAGCTGAAACTGGCCTCAGGGCCTTTGCACGTGCTCCTCTCGCCTACAGAAATGCTCTTCCCTACTCTGGCTCCTTCTTCTTCCGGGTTCCGGGTTCCTCCCTGAACATACTCTCTCAGGCCAAGGGTCTGCCACCTCCCAGACCAGCCTGCTCACCTGGAGTTCCTGCTGGAAGTGTTGGTAGCGAGGATCCGGTCCAGAAGGACAGAGGCATTGGCTGAGAGAGTCACGCAGCCATAAGCGGAAGATGGCAGGACTCCCATGACCTGCGCGCTGGGCGGGTAAAGCGTGGCGCCCATGGCCACCCACAGTGAGATAGCCAAGCCCGCGACTAGGCCGGAGAGGACGCCCTAGAGGTGGAGCCAGCATCAGGGGAGGGGCTGCCGCGCTGCGCCCCCTGCAGGCCTTCACCTCTGGCTTCCCCACTCACCCGGGTGTTGCAGGCGGGAAGGAACATCCCCAGGACGAAGGCCCCTAGCAGGGGGCCGCTGATGACACCCATGACTGTGAAGGACCCCTGCGAGCATAGGCGGGAGGGGGCTGAGGCCAAGCCCTCCCACCTGTTGGGGTCTCGGGTCACCCGGGTCACCCACTGGGAAAGCAAGACCCGAGGGATTCCACCGTGGCTCGAGACCCCCAGGGCCTTAGTTTTCCCAAAGGGAAGGGAATCGCTCCTCTCCAAGGCAGGGAAGTCCTTTCTGTCCCCAGCACAAAGTCCCCCCATCTCCCCTCGCTGATCAGGACTGTGGGGGTGCAGAGCTCACCTGGAGGACACCACCCCCCAGCAGCGAGGACAGAGCCGCCACCGTGAGACAGGCTGAGCCGTAGATGAGCGCTGCAGGGGAACAGGGGCGGCCAGGTCAGTGGAAGGCGCTGCCCGCTCCCCTGCCCGACTGGCCCCAACTCACAGAGCCCCTTGGAGATAATCATGAGTTTCCGGGGTGCCAGGTCAGGCAGCCGGGGCTTGATGAGGTCTTCCACAGTGACTGCGGCCATGGCATTGATGCTGGTGGATGCCGTGCTGCGAGGAGGGGAACATGGGGGAGGGGTCAGGCCAGGCAGGGCTTGTGCACTGGCTCTGGGGTCCACCTGTTGCACCAGCCACTGAGCTACCAGCCAAGACCCCACTCAGCTGGAAGCAGAAGTGGGGGTGACCGGAATCCCCCCCTGGGGAGCGGAGGAGATGTCCTCTCCTGTCCTACTCCCAAAACATAAGATACTTCAAGGACAGCAAGGGTACTGTGACCAAGGTCACAGAAGACAGAAAGGCTGGTTGCAAAAGGCTGAGAGCCAAGGCACGTGGCCAGTCCTGGAAAATATAAAACCACCAGAGTGTGTAGCCCCAGAGGGCAGGAGTCAGGGTCAGCATGGTCAAGGTCTAGGACGCCAACACCAGCCTCATAATAGGTGCTCAATAAACACTCATTTGAGGAGAGAGGAAGGGGGTTGTGTCCCTGCTGGAGCTGGGGTCCCTGTGCTCAGGGTTGCCCTCTGCCAGAGCCCACGTGAACTGCCAGCTGGGCAGTGAGCAGGAACGGGTGGATATGCCCAGAATGTTCCAGCCCCCCAGGGAGACAGTCAGGAACGAGAAGACCCTTGGGGACTTAGATGTGGCTGCTGAGAAAGTAGGAGACTCACCTGAGGGTACCACTGTAGGCACAGGCGAGGAAGAGCCCAGGGACTCCAGGCATGTCCTTGAAGATGTCCAGCACAAGCAGGGGCATATACTGGGGGCAGGGGGAGCTGGAGTCACTCTCTAGGACGGCAGCACCCCAGGGGAAGTCTCCTCCGTCCTGACCCTGCACATCCCCAGTGTCCAGGACACACGGGCCTGAGTGAGCATCGAGTGTGTGTGTGGACCAGCCGCGTAGATCTGAGAAATGTCACTAAGCCCCACTCGGTGCCCAGTCCTGGAATCCCAGTGACACAGGGTCCCATGTCATTGACATTTTTTTTTTAATATTTTTTTAGTTGTAGATGGACACGATATCTTTATTTATTTATTTTTATGTGGTGCTAAGGATCGAACCCAGTGCCGCACGCATGCGAGGCAAGCGCTCCACCACTGGACCACAATCCCAGCCCCATGTCATTGACATTTTACTCAGGAGGACTGTGAGGCCAGAGGTGGCACAGGTAGGGGGTCTAGGAGCTGACCCTGTGGGAGGGACAGCAGATGGCATGGCCTCGTGGTCTCTGCTGACGCAGAACCCCATGGCTTAAGCTCCAGTTGGGGTGTGACCCACAAAGGGGTCCTGGTCCCAGAACTGCCCAACCTGCCTGCTGACCTCAGGCGCTTTCTTCCCCTTCAAACCGGTTTCCTCATCTGTAGAGTGACAGCTGCATGAGACCTGCTCTAACCACGCATTGGAAGAGTGTGGCGAACTGAGCGCTCGTGAAGGGAACAGCAGGTGCTTGGGACAAACCAGTGCCACACCACTTCAGGCTGGATCACGGTCCCATTTCCTCTTCTTTTGTTTTAAATTGGGGCTTGAACCCAGGGGTATTTTACCTACAGCCTTAGCCTTTTTTATTTTTCACTTTGAGACAGACTCTTTTTTAAAAAATATTTTTGGAGCTGTCAATGGACCTTTATTTTACTTATTTATATATGGTGCTGAGAATCGAACCCAGTGCCTCACACATGCTAGGCAAGCGCTCTACCACTGAGCCACAGCCCCAGCTCGGAGACAGGATCTTGCTAAGTTGCTGAGGGTCAAAGTTCCTAAATTGTCCAGGTTGGACTCAAACTTGCAATCCTCCTGCCTCAGCCTCCTGAGGATTGTAGTTGTTTGCCACTATACCCAGCTCCGTATCCTCCTTGGTATCCCCTAGGGGGTTTCTGTGACTCTCAATATGAAAGTGCCCCTTCCCTGCTCACCTGGCTCCCCACTGCCTCCCAGATTCCTCTTCCCCCTCCTCCCAGATCCTCCTCTGAGCTCTGTCCTGCCACTGGACCTTTGCACAGGCTCTTCTTTCTGCTGGGAAGGCTTTTCTAGCTTTATTCCCTGCGATTGAGACATGGGACACAGAACTGACCAGGAGCCTTGGGGGGACTCACCTGATCTGGGGCAGAGATGCGCCCTGTGAGGAGAGGGTCACAGTTGCTGTAGAATACAAACATGACTATACCACAGAAAGCCGCACTGGACACGATCAGAACCAGGCCCAGCTGATTGATGAGGAGGGCCCTGGGGGGAGGGGCGGCTCAGGCCAGGGCAGGGGGCCGCGGGTCCCAGAGGCCTCCACCTGCCTGCCACATACTCACAGCCTGGCCTGCCCCTCGGTGCGGCAGGCCACGTAGCGCTGCACCTGGGCTTGGTTTACGCCGTACATGGACAGCCACACCAGCGTGCCGCCCACCACAAACGTCCAGAACGTGTAGCGCCTTCGAGGATCAGGATCGAAACTGGATAGGGACAGGGCGTGTCAGTCATGTGAGGACATCATATTGACTTCACCTTCCCCAGGACCCCCGGATGACCCTTCTGGATATTCTGGGCCCTCAGGGAGCATCTGCAGCTGGCCCTGAAGTGTGAGGAGGAGTTGGTCCGATGGAAATGTACGTTTTTGTTCACTCAGTCATCTATATAAGTATTCAAAAAACACTCTTTCTAGGCTGGGGATGTAGCTCAGTGCTAACGCGCTTGCCCAGCATGCATAAGGCCCTAGCTTCCATCGGCAACACGGCAAGAGAAAGAAAAAAGAAAAATAGATCATTCCGCTGTTGGCACATGCCTGTCATCCCAGCGGCTCTGGAGGCTGAGGCAGGAGGTTCTTGAGTTCAAAGCCAGCCTCAGCAATTTAGTGAGGCTGTAAGCAACTCAGTGAGACTCTGTCTCTAAATAAAATATAAAAAAGGGCTGGGGATTTGGCTCAGTGGTTAAGCGCCCCTGGGTTCAATCCCCGGTGCAAAAATAAAAATAAAAATCTTTCTTTGTCCAGCTGGGAGCTCCAGGAGATGTCAGTGTCCAGGCTGGGCTGGGCACAAGGGGCAGAGCTGGATGTAGACCTGCCTCTCCACCCAGCAGAGTCAGTCCTGGGCCAGAAAGAGGGGTGCAGCTGGAGTGCAGGGGGAGGGGACAGGGGCGGGGCTCTGTCTGCAGGGAGGCTGGGGAACAGAGAGGCTTCCTGCAGCAGGAGGCATTGGCTGGTTCTCCCGGGGCACAAAGGGGTATCACGTTTGTCCCTTTGCAATGTCTGCCTTTATAGTTCACTCACTCTAGCAGGTTGATCCTCGAGTGATTCTGGGCGAGCCTGAGCACATGCCAGGGCCCTCCCACCAGCATGGCGCCACGGGCCAGGATGGCCCAGAAGCCAGCCAGCATCACCACCACCTGGAACACATCCGTCCAGACCACAGCCTTCATGCCGCCCTGCAGACAAGCAGAGACAGGGGTGAGCCGGGGGGCTGACTGGCTAGCCCGTCTGACCTGGGGACACATGCGTCCCTTTACCTTCGTTTCCTCATCTATAAAAGAGGGTTAATAATAGTTTTCTTAGCAGGGCACGGTGGTGCACGCCTGTAATCCCAGCACTTAGGGAGGCTGAGACAGGAGAATTGCGAGTTCAAAGCCAGCCTCCGCAAAAGCGAGGCGCTAAGCAACTCAGTGAGACCCTGTCTCTACATAAAACACAAAATAGGACTGGGGATGTGGCTCAGTGGTCGAGTACCCCTGAGTTCAATCCCCAGGACCAAAAAAAAAAACAAAAACAAAAACAGTTTTCTTGTGAGGTGTAAAGATGTAAATAACTTTTTTTTTGTACTGGGGATTAAACTCAGGGACACTCAACCACTCACTGAGAGACATCCCCAGCCCTATTTTGTGTTTTATGTAGAGACAGGGTCTCACTGAGTTGCTTAGCACCTCGCCATTGCTGAGGCTGGCTTTGAACTTGCGATCCTCCTGCTTCAGCTTCCGGAGGCGCTGGGATTACAGGCGTGCATCACTGCGCCCAGCTGAGATATAAGTAACTTAATAAGTGAAAAAGAGTCAGAGCAGCACCTGGAACTTACAGGGAGTCAGCGAGCAATTGTTGCATGACTATAACTATTACTCTATCATTATTAGTTGTTGTTATTATTATTGTTATTGGTCCCAGGGATCAAAACTAGGTGCACTTAGCCACGGAGCCACATCCTCAACCTTTTTTTGTATGTTATTTAGAGACAAGGTCTCACTGAGTTGCTTAGGGCCTCGCTGAGTTGCCGAGGCTGCCTTTGAACTTGTGATCCTCCTGCCTCAGCCTCCAGCTGGGATTACAGGTGTGGGGGTCCTGCTATTATTAGTTATTTTTTACTCATCCAACCTCATCGCTTAGAAGTCCCTGGATTTTTCTTTGAGAAGACCCTCCCCCTCTTGCAGTCAGCTCCAAGAATAGCCAATCAGAGCAGCCCAGTCCCTCAAGCTGCCTGGAATGTTTCAGCCCGAACATGGGACCCAGATCAGAGTGAGCCAGAAACCAGACTTTTGCCAGGCGGTGCTGAAAGGAGTCCACTCTCTGCTGGGCAGGAAGACAGAAGAGGTGGAAGCCTGGAGCTGATGGAACCCAGAGAAATGGAAGAGGGACCAGAGGACTCTGTTGGAGGCCCCAGATCCAGCCATGCCTGAAGCTTGCTCATGCCTCTGTTCTCAGCAACAAGCCTTTCAGATTACCTTTCATTATAAAGAAGAGAAAACCGAGACCCTACTGGGACAGGGGCTTCCTCGGGAGAAAGGGGAGTCAGAGATGAGCTGACCGACCCAAAGCCTCCCCCACAGAAGACCCAGTGGGCATAAACCTCCGCGTCATTAGTGGGGACACTCACCACAGTCGTGTAGAAGGTGCAGATCATTCCAGTGGACAGGAGTGACGCCCAGATGTCCAGCCCGGTCACTGTGCAAATAGACATTCTCCTAAATAGTCGTCCCTGCAGGGAGCAAAGTTGGCTCTCCGCTTTTTAGGCCCTCCTCTCCCTCCCCCTCTTCCGGTCCAGCCTTCTCCTCCGGGACGCCCTCCCCTGATCTCCCAGGCAGACCTTGGTTCAGGATGAGCGCAGGTGCGTAGATCACGATGCCGGTGTAGAGCACCTGCGGGTAGCGGGCGGGGCGGTGAGACAGGGCAGGGGCAGGGGTGCAGGCCGGGGCCGAGGGAGGGCGAGGTCCTGTCGGGTGTGTGGGAGGGACCGGCGGGCGGGGCTAACCGAGGTGTGGGCGGGGCTGCGTTGCTGGGGGCGGGGTCCCGGTGCTGGGGGCGGGCGGTGCGCGCCGCGGACCGAGGCTGGAGCCTACCCGGCCGCGTGGGTGAAGGGGGGCGGAGGCCACTCACTGTGGCCACCAGGTACTGCAGGGTCCCGCAGAGCCGCACCGCGCGGCTGAATCGCAGCTCCAGGTACTGCAAGAAGGAGCCGAGGGCTTGTGGCCACCGGGACAGCCGCGAGGACTCTGGGTCCCTGCCAGACCTCTGGGTTTCTGCCCTCCCTCCGGGGGCTCACTGCGCTTGCCCTGCTTTTGCCCGAGCGCCCCGCACACACCCGGACCTGACCGCGCACACGTGCCATCCGGTGCCTTGCACAGGACGTGTGCCCTAGAGGAGCGACCCGTACGTGTCCACGTGTCCTCCCACTCGTGTGTGACCGCCGGGGCCGCTCCGCTTACACCGAAGTGCCAACAAAGCACACTCTAGTGCCAGTGGCCAGTGGCACTGGGGCTACTGAATACCGAGCACGATGATCGCTTCACTCTGTCCCAGGGAAGATCTTATAAATGGCTTTCCTGCGACAGGTAGGAAGCCGGAGCAGAGACGCGCCCTTGCTCGAGGTAGAGGTAGAGTCAAGCCGGGTTTTGAACCAGAGCCGGGGGTTGTCCCCTCTGGAGGCATTGGTATGAAAGTGGGGGACATGTTGGGGACAGGTGTGTGCCTGCCCGCGCGGGGCTGCCCACGTGGATGCGCCTCCACCAAGGAACCAGGACACCAGCTCTTTTCCTCCTTCCTGCCCGTCGCCCCACTGCCTGGGGCCTCTTCCCAGAACCTCCTGCACGTCTGCCTGGGGCCCCATGAAGCCCAGGAGCGGATCTGCCTCCTGCCGCACAGCAGCCCCGAGCCTCGGTCCCTGCGTTCCCCGTCAGGCAGTCCGGCCTGGGTACCTGGTAGGTGCTGGTGAGGCCCAGGCGGTAGAAGACGGGCATGAAGAGCAGGGCGGTGAGCAGCGAGTTGAGCAGCTGGCCCAGGCACATCCAGAGGAACTTGAGGCCGTAGCGGTGGGCCTCGGCCGGCACCCCCAGCACCTGCACGGCCGACATGAAGCTGGCGGCCAGGGACAGGCCCACCGGCAGGGCCGTCAGGCTCCGGCCCCCGGTGAAGAAGTCCTCCGCGCTGCGCTGCCCACCCCGAGCCAGCCCGACCCACAGCCCGATGCCGGTGGACACGAGCAGCATGACGGCGAAGACCCCGTAGTCCCAGGCTCCGAACGTGGCCCGCGCCCCGGCCTCGGCGACCTCCATGAGAGCAGGGGCCACGGCCACCGGTGTCCTCAGCCCTCCTGGCAGCTCCGTGTGCTGACAGCAGCCTAGGAGGCTGCACCGGGGTGGCGATGGGGGGACGCTCAGGCCGCAGGGAGGTCACACGCCTGTCCTCCTCCGCGTGGGGGGACAGCAGCAGGAGGGCAGGAGTTCCCTGGGATCTGCGGGTCCTCGCGTTTTGCCCTCTGCCCCTGCCGTCTATCCGTCTATGCGTGCACTTCACCTCTCACTCTGGGGCCAGCAGTGTGTGAGCAGCTGGCCAATCTGTCCCCCTCTCTGGGCGCTGTGCTCAGCGCTGACAGCGGGAGGTCGCGGTGGGGCTTCAAGGAACAGTTCCAAGTTGTGGGCTGCGGATTTATTGGGCTCAGGGGTCAGAGTGGCTCCGCCCCGGGCCTGGAGGCGGCGCGACCCGCACCCTTTCAGCTCTGGGCAGACAAGCTGGGAAAGGCCATGTGGTGTCTGCTGGGGACCAGGGTGGGTGGGGTGGGCCTCCCCCAAACTCTACCCGCCCCTTCCTTTGGCACTTCTTTCCCTGACCACTACCTGTCCGTGCCAGCTGTGGACAAGTAGGGAGACAGGCTCAGAGAGGGCATGTCATTTCTCCAACCCGCCCAGCCTGCTTCAAGCACTCAAAGTCCTGCTGTGCTCTGGGCCGCCCCTTCTCCCCCGGAACAAGGATTCAGTTTCAGGGTTCTGGGGGTGTCCTAGGGAAAACTGCTGGGCTTCGGCTTCTCGCCCCACCTAGTCTGTGGATCTACTCTTCCCTGGAGTCTCGGGGAAGGGCACCATCAAACCCCTGCCCCCTGGGTGCTCTGGCTGGGAGGCATCTGGGCTCTGAAGTCCTCTGCTCTGAAGTGCTGTGTGGGCACATGCGTGGGGACCTCCTTGCGTCTCCCCCTGGGAGAGCAGCACTCTCTGGGGCCTGTTTTCCCATCTATAAGTGGGAATAAAATAGCCTCTGAGGAACGAACTGAGCCTGGGGGGGGGGGTGCTTCACCCAACCGCTCATTCACTGATGCCTTCGGCAAAGGAGCAGGGGACTCGTTCCCAGCCCAGGTGGGACAGTGGACACGGTGGACAACAGAGGCCACGAGGTTAGACTGTCATAGACCCACTGCTACTCAAGACATCCTAAATAGACCCTCCCGCTCCACTTGCTTTTTTTTGGTACCGGGGATTGAACTCAGGGGCACTTGACCACTGAGCCACATCCCCAGCCCTATTTTGTGTTTTATGTAGAGACAGGGTCTCACTGAGTTGCTTAGCACCTCGCCGTTGCTGAGGCTGGCTTTGAACTCGCGATCCTCCTGTCTCAGCCTCCCTAAGTGCTGGGATGACAGGCGTGCACCACCGCACCCGGCTCCTTCACTTTTTTTTTTTTTAATATTTATTTTTTAGTTGTAGGTGGACACAATAGCTTTATTTTATTTTTATGTGGTGCTGAAGATCGAACCCAGTGCCTCACGCGTGCTAGGTGAGCACACTACCACTGCTCCATAACCCCAGCCCCCTTCACTTGTTCTTAATTGACTTAAAAAGCACTGGCCACGGAGGCCACATGTCTGGACGACACGTCCCTGGTCACTCTCTGGCTTTGTTGTAGATGACGCCTCTGATTTGCTCTGATTTGTGAGTCACGGTGATAACGGTTGCCGAGGTTAGTCTTTGGGGACTGGAAGGCCACTTTTGCTGCTAACACCAACTCTTCCCTTGGGGCTACAGGTGTGTGGTGTGTGCGGATGGGGTGGAGGGCCTGGCATCTGTCCTTCACATCGTCCGTGTCCTTTTCTTTCTTTTTTTTTTAATATTTTTTTTAGCTGTAGATGGACACAATGTCTTTATTTTATTGCTTTGTATGTGGTGCTGAGGATCGAACCCAGGGCCTCACGCATGCGAGGCAAGCACTCTACCGCTGAGCTACAATCCCAGCCCCCCGTGTCCTTTTCTTTACCTTAAGAAGCAGATGCAATTCCGCTCTGCACGGACACATGCGGCTGGTTTGAGAGTTTTTTTTTTTTTTTTTTTTT
>PVHX01000979.1:105359-174020 GCA_004024805.1 Geosciurus inauris | reverse complement strand
TGGTTTGAGATGTTTTGTCCACAACTCTTATGTGAGGTTCAGGACCTAGAGCCACCTGGTTCTCTGTCCCTCCCCGCCCCCTGTAACCCTAAACACACCCACCAGCCAGCACGACTTGAAACACCAGACCAGTTCCGGGAGGACCGCCACCTGTTCCCAGAAGGGACACGAAGACTCCTCCCCTCTTCCAGCCTGTCCCTCTCCCTCCCCATTTCTATCCTATATTGTGGCCGATTGTGAGCCCTGCTCCCTCTTCTCCATCCTTTGGCTGTTGAACACAGCCCGTCTCCCTGCCCCACTCGTCCCCACGACATCACGTTTTCTGTGTGACAAACCCCAAACCTGGGTTCAGAAACACCTCAACTACCAAGGAAGGAGGGGGATCTGGCGGTCTCTGTGCCCACTGCATGGAGGAGGAAGCATGCTGCCCAGGGTCCCTAGGAGCCGAGGCTGTTCTCTGGTGGACCTGGGGCTCTGCTCTCTGGGTTAAGATCCTGCTGGGACCCGAGTCCTGGGGAACTTCACTTCTGGAGGCTCAGGCCCCTCTTCCAGGAGACTGCGTCCTCATCACCAGCCTCTGCTGCCCCCTCATGGCATCCTCAGGTACACATGCCACCTCCGAAGGGTCCAGCGTCCCCCATAGGCCACACCCACCCCCTGGTCTCGCCCCTTTGCACCATGCTGTCACGTCCCTCCACTAGGGGTGACCCTGCCTGCACCAGGCGAGCTGAGGCCGGCTCACTGAGCACCTGTGTGCAGGGCTGTGGGTCAGGTCTGTGAGAGGACCCAGGAGGGTCTGCTGCGTGCTACCCCCACCCCCCAGGCTGACTCAGTCACAAGTCATTCCAGGAGGTGATGTGAGAGGTGGAGACAGCCCGGGGCCTCCCTGAGGTGGTGGACCCCTGCATAGTGTGCATGCTGGAGGCTGCAGGGACGGGAGCTCCAGGAGGGGGCACTGACCATGGGAAGAAGCCAGCCTGGAGGCCTGTGTGGCCGAGTAAAGCTGGGAAGGCCACAGGGTCACCCCTGGGCCATGGAGAGGGTGCTGGGGAGACACTTTAGAGTTTGGGGCAAGTGAGGAGCCTGAGGTTTCCAGGTTGTGAGGTGGCCATGTCCCCTATGGGGCTGCAGGAAAGTAGGGACCTGCTGTGGAGTTCTGGGGAAGGGCTGCATGGTGGGCGGGGCCGTCTCCTGCGGAGGGACACCAGGCTCAAGACCACCCTGAACTTCTGCGAGGTACTTGATTCCCATGGGGCTCTCGGTCTCCACAATTCTGTCCCTGGGCTTCAGGATGTGGGGCTGGGCCCTCCTGGGCCCCCACTCGCTGGTCTTGGCATTGCCCTGGCTCAGGAGCAGAGGTGCAGGGTGGGCTGTGGGAGGCTCAGGTCTCCCAAGTCCCCAGCCCTGCCCACACCCAAGAACAGGGCTCTGGGGAGCCTCAGCAGGAGTGCTGAAGGGGTCCCTGGGCCTTCCACTGCTCCTCCTTGGGCCCCAGCCACGGGACAGGCTTCCCTCCAGCTGGGCCTTGGCTGGCTGCATCTCCAGCCAGCAACCCTGAGGCCAGCAGGCTTGTGACTCCCTTTACCTAGGAAGAAACCACTGGAGAGGGAGTTCCCCCAGGAGCTACTCTAATGCCCCACCTCCTTCAGGCCCTGCTCTACGCAAGTCCATCTAATAGGGCAGCTCCCGTGACACATTCTAGTTTTGAGGCAGTGGAAGGTTCAGGCCCAAGGTGGGGGCACTCAACAGTCGGGTACCTAGGTTCCTTCCACTTTGTTGCTGGTCTTCCTCATGGTCCAAGATGATTGTTGGAGCACTGGCCATTGTGCCCACTCTCCAACCAAATGGGTATTTCCTGGAAGTGGCTCACATCATTACTGCTTAAATCAGAGACCTGACAGGTGGTACCTAACTAGGGAGATCCTGAGAAAGGATAAATGGGAGAACCAGGAGTTTCTGCCAGAAAACACAAATATTAACTAGGTAAAAGTTCTTTCAAGTTTAGCCAGGTCTCCACTCTAATGAACATCAACAGGTGTCCTGCAAAACAGCATCTGAGACTTTCCCCAGGTTTCTGCCCTATATATCTAAAGAGCTCTTACAAAACAACAGCCCATCGGAGCGAGGAACCGGGGGAGGTTTGTAGTTTTTAACACCAGCAAAAAGTGCTCAACTTCGTCACAGAAAAAAAAAAAACAAGACAAATTCAAATGTGACTTTTCATCTAAGTTTGATGACCCACAGTTGGAAGTGGCCTGTTCTTCAGTGTTGTTGGGAACGTAACCATAGATCCAGCCAGAGAGAATGTCAGTGTTTAAAAAAACAAAAAAACCCAGGCTAGCTGGCCACACCTGCAATCCCAGCCACTCAGGAGGCTGAGGCAGGAGGACCCCAAGTTTGAGGCCAGTCTGGGGAATTTAGTTAAGGCCACAGCAAAATTAAAAGGGACGTAGCTCAATGGGGAAGCATCTCTGGGTTCAAACCCAGGACCAAAGGAAGGTGGGTAGAATGGACAGGATGGAACTTCCCTGCGTGCAGACGTGAATCTGCACCAGTGCCACTCCACACTGGGCACAGCCACGAGCGTGGGAAGTCACGCTCCCACATGTATGTCAAATGCACTCTGCTGTCAGATGTGAAGAAGTGAAAAAGAGAAAAACCCCCGACAACTCCACCCAGCAGTTCATAGCAACAGCACTCCATGCTGCAGACACACGTAGTGGGACATCTGTCCGTCTGTGTCCCTCCCCCACCACCCTCTCACCTCAGAGCCAAGGCCCAGAAGCAGAGGAACCAGCCATGGACTAGGAACAGGGTGGCGGAGCTTCTGCAGGGCCCCCCCCCCCCCCCCCCGGGCCTGCTTCCCACAAGCAACCCATGGACACCAGCTCGGCACACCCAACTCCTGAGCCTCCGCAGATCCACCTGGGGAGGGGAGGAGGGTATTCTGGACACTCCGGCCTTGGGGTTCCCAGGGTGCCTGGTTGCTCTTAAGCTCTCAGGGAATTGAGGTAGGCCCTATAGCCAGTCCCCACATGGTGGTCACTTTCCAAGTACTGACCATACAGTCAATGGTCAGTACTTGGTCAGTCATGCTGACCTTCACATCAAATACCAAGGACAGGAAGGCCAGGGCTGCCCAAGGTCACGTGCCAGGGCAGGAGGCTCCCAAACTCGAGTTCTTGGCTGCACCTCAGCTCCACCAGCACAGGATTAGCGTCCCGGGGTGGCTATACCTCCAGGGTGGGATTAGCTTCATGCCTGGCATTTCCCAGGGCTTAAGTTGTTCCCTGGAGACGAGCACCTGTGGTGAGACCTTCTCTTCCTTAGGCAAGATCAGGGCTGCGTCGTCCAAAAGGGCAGGTCCCTAGGATGGCAGGCGGGTGCCCCATGTATCTGCAGGCCCAGTCAGTTCTAAGCCAGTTAGCAAGAGGCAAAGGCTCAGGAGCTGGCAGGAAATGCTGCCCCACTGCCCCGGAGGACTCTGCCCAGGTGCGGCAGATAGACATAGCAGACACCTGTGTCTGAGAAACAGTGGGGACAGATCCAGGGAACTGTGACCTGCAGCGAGGCCCAGACTAGCTGAACAAGCCGGAGGGGGTCTAGGGGACAGGGGCGACGTGGGTTGGTCTGTTTGCACTGACGACTTTAGTACCCAAGGCTCAGCTCAGCTGTGGCCCCTAGGAGGTGACCCAGGCTGGCCCGACTGCTCATCGAGTTCTGCAGAGCACGCAAAAGAAAACACGCTTGAGCTGAGAACCAGGGTGTTCCAAGGAGTTTATCTGGGTAACCTGGGGGTCCCTGCGCCTAGAAGAAGGTGTTAGGCCTCTTGGTGGTGAACCGTGGCTTGTGCTGGCGACGCAGGACCCGATGGGGCAGCGGGAACTTGATCTTGGAGTCCTGCAGGGAGAAGGTGGTGAGGGGTGGAGGCCTCTTACCTGCATCCTCTGGGGCTCAGCCAGGTGTGACAAGCCCCCTGTGCCCTGGGAGCGCCCTGGGTGCAGCCCCCAGCAGGGCTCGTGGGCACTCACGTGGAACTGCTTGACTGCCGGCCGCCGGCATTTGCTGGCTGCGATCTCCTCCACCTTCATGATCTGAATGGAGTGGGCCCGGGCGCGGTGCCGCGCACCCATGTCTCGGTCTGCACAAGAGGGAAGGGGCAGTTAGCCAGGCGGTGGTCTGGGGACTCCGAATGGGGGCTGACCAGAGGTCACAGGCTCTGGCCCCGGCAGGCCTGGTCACAAGGAGTGTAGAACCTCCAGATTCACTTTGAGGGGCACAGCCACAGCCTCTCAAAGGCGACGAGATCCACTTGCTGTGCGCACCTCTGTTTAAACCACTGCTACGAGAAACAGCGATTCTTGGGTTGAGGTGCAGGTGGGAGGCGTGGGGTCATGGACAGGTAAACTGTGCAGGGAAAGCAGCCAGCTGCCAACACTGCACAGAGCTGGGCCAGGTTCTTGGTGGGTCTGAAAAAATGTGAGGCGGACACCCTAAACCAGGGAGGGTGGGGCACGGGTGGGATGCAGGACGGAGCCTGATCCACACAGCCCACGGTTCTTCCCTGAGCTAAGGTCCACCTGCTACCAGGGGCCAGACAAAAAGCCCCCTGGGGCCTGAGCCCCTGCACTCCTGCCCAGGAGTCCCATGTGCCCATGTTAATGGCCTAGGCGCCTCTCATTTGCTCTGATAGAACTGGAAATGCCTGTACTGCTAGCCTGAGATGGAGGTGGGCCCAGCTACTCACAGCACTGGGTGACGGCGCCTGCGGTGGTCAGGTCACGGTATTCTCGGTACATGTTGTGGGTGCCGCTGCGGGAGTCATAGCGCAGCCAGATGCCGAAGTTCTTCACCCGAAGGGGGGACTTCTCAAACACCTGCCAAGGCAAAGGGCAGTCAGTGCGAGGTGCAAGGTGTGAACAGCAAGCAGGCCTCACCAGAGCCCCAAGTCCTGCCTTCACAAGACAGCCCAACCCCCAGGGCCAGACCCTCAAACGGCTGTTTCCCAGTCTTGCACTGATAGCCACCCTCAGAGGACATGCTAAGAAGCGAAATACCCAAAAAGCCCACTGCAGAACTAGTTCAGATGGGCTACCTACCCAGTACACACGGACAGTTCTGCCCGCCCCGCCCCCCAAGGACAAGCAAGCCAAACTAGCCACTGCTGGACACCCACCACAGTGCACCTGCCCAGTTACGGGACCTTTCCCCACTTCACAGATGTGGTCTGGGGAGGATAATGGTCTTTACCAAGGAGTCCTACCATGCCAACCACCTTCCTCCCTGGCTTTCTAACTATGGATATGCTCAGGGAAGCCCATCTAATACCACAGCCCCAAGTCTCTGAAGACTGCTCACCCTGTAGCTATGCCCAATGCCCACCAGGTGTGACCCCACTCCAGACACCATGCCGTCTGATTCTCCGTACCTGCCCACAGTAGACAATTTCCCCTGAAGACTTCTTCATCTTCTTTAGCTGAGATACAAAATACCAGAAGCGGGACTTGGCGACAACATGATTGGGTGCAAAGATTCGCATACGGTAGAGAGGTGGGGTGTGACATTTGGGGGTGGGCAGGCAGCGCCCCACCACCTTGTACTCTCGAAGCTGAAAGAAAACAGCAATAAGGCCAGGTCAGCATCCAGAGCCAAGGGTGGACACCCACCCTGCCGCCTTTCCCAAGCCTGGTGACAGCCAGACACAGGAAATGGAGGCAGAGTTATCCTAGGGTCTCCAACGGGAATTCAGGCAACCGTGGATCATACTACCAACCTGCACTTTATCCACAAACTGAACAGAGGGCAGGGAGGATTCTGGCTTAGGAAAGCCAGGTGCGCATTTCAAACTTGCTGCCCCTTTCCTTTTACAAGCGGGCAAGCTGAGGCCTCGAGCTGCGGCCTCAGTTGTGATCCACCAGACAGCCTCCTCCTCAAGCCGGCATCCCTAACTGCTCTGCAGTCCCTGAGAGTCACTCTGCAGGTCTAGCTACCACCCTCTTCTATCGTGGGGCCTTGAGATCTCAGACAACTCCAGAACCCTGTCTACAGATGCAAAGGTGAGGATGTTCTGCCAAGTCCCAATGCTGTATTATAGCAGGAAGATGTCACTTCCATAAATGACAACCTGGCCTTTACTGATATCAATGAAGAGTAGCCACAACTTTCCAAGACTGTGCTCCTGCTTCCTGCTCTGCAGACCCACTGGCCTTGTGGCCACACATTCAGGAAGGGAACGATGGAGCTGGCTCACAGCGGGTCCAGGGGGGAAACCGAGGTGGAAGATCCGCATCTCACCCATTCTGTCTTCCTCCTTCCTTGAGGCAGTGCTTTGCTAAGTTGCCAGGCTGACCTCCGACTCGCGGTTCTCCTACCTCAGCCTAGGGAGCAGCTGGGACTGCAGCTGGCGCCACCTTGCCCGGCCTGGCCGTACCTTTCCCCCTCCGTGAACTACAGCACCCTCTGGTTTTGCCCGACATGTACCACAGTCGTAAGACCCGCGCTCCTTGTTTCGGCTCGATCTTTGTAATTTTCTACTCCCAGCATCGCCGGGGGGAAGGGTCCACTGTCCCGTCCCCTTCCAAGTTCACTTTGCAAGTGGGCAAACTAACGCTCGGAGGTTTGACGACAGCCCGCGGCACAGCCCTCCTCGCTGTGCGACTTGTCCCTTCCCCTGGGAGGCAGACTCGGCCTCCCTGGGCCCTCGCGAAGGCCCCGCCGGCCCAGGCCCCGCGCCGCCTCCCCACGCGGCATCCGCACGGCCGCCATGTTGGCTGCACCTCGGGACGCCGGCGCGCGGCCTAGGAGGACTCAGAGAGGCGCCCGCACCGTCCACTCGGCCTGCGCCACCGACCCGGGCCCCTGGTGCAGTCCGCGCCACGTCCCCCGGCCCGAGGCCACACCTCGACCGCCTTACCGTGCCCGAGGCCTTCATGGCGCTCTCTGCGCGTTCGCCGCCACCCCCAAAAGGAAGTGCCCTCTCTCACGCAGCCGCTCATCATGAATCCACGGCAGGAAGTCCCGCCCTCCAGAAGCTATGCACTCATTGGTTTCTTGTCCCAGCGCTCAAGGAGGTGCGCTTCTTCATTGGCTGCGGATCTATCCACCGTTTACGGCCCGGCCTCGCCTCCCCACGAGACTACATCTCCCAGGTGCCCCAAGGCTCACCTGTTCCGTGGCGGTAACTGGGCGTCGGCGCGAGCGGCACCCTGGGAGTTGTAGGCATTGGAAGGGTCTCGTGTGGATCCCGGTGTTCCTCTCCCAGGGATGCGTAAGAACAGAAACCAAGCCGGGCGCGGTGGCTCAAGCCTGTAATCCCTGCACTTAGGGAGGCTGAGACAGGAGAATCGCGAGTTCAAAGCCAGTGTCAGCAAGGGTGAGGGGCTAAGCAACTCAGTGAGATCCTGTCTCTACATAAAACACAAAATAGGGCTGGGGATGTGACTCAGTGGTCGAGTACCCCTGAGTTCAATCCCCAGTACCAAAAAAGAAAACAGAAAAAAAAGAACAGAAACCAGAGGCTGCAGAATTTATGACGAACCTGTGGGGCATCTTCCCACTCCGCGCCTCTTCTCTCCGGGAGTATATTACGGAGGTCTTGAGTCCCGTCCCTAAGAGTTCTTTTGTTTATTTTTAAACATTTATTTTAGTTGTAGGCAGACAGAATATCTTTATTTTATTTTTATGTGGTGCTGAGGATCGAACCCAGTGCCTCACGCATGCCAGGCGAGCACGCTACCACTGCGCCATAACCCCAGCCCCCGTCCCTAAGAGTTCTCATCTGTAAAATGGGGATAAAGATATTTTTCTCCTAGAGATGTTCAACATGAGCATTGATTAAACGCTGAAATGCTAGTTATTGTTATTGAGGTCTGATTCGTGTTTTGTAGTAGCTGGGATTCAAACCCCACCTGTTTGCTTCCCGTTCTCACAGATCCTGGGGGAACTGGGGATGGTGGTGGAGGACATTGGAATTAATCAAGAGTCAACCCTTAGGGATGAGGGGTGTATCTCAGTGGTGGAACACTTGCCTAGCATGCACAAGACCCTGGGTGTAATCGCCAGCACAGACGGCGGGAGAAAGACCCCCCAAAATCCAACCTTCTGTCTCCACCCTCTAGGGACTTCTGGCTTAGCAATTTGCTCAGGCAGAAAGAAGTCACTTGAGAGAAAAAGTAATAACTCCAACTTATTCATAACACATTATAAAGTAAAGCAAAGAAGAAAAATGATGAATAAGGGTATTTATTTTTGGAGGAGGAGCTCCTAGAGGAGATGACATTTGAGCCCCGTTTTTTTTTTTTTTTTTTTTTTTTTTTGGTTCCAGGGATTGAACTCAGGGGTACTTGACCACTGAGCCACATCCCCAGCCCTATTTTGTGTTTTATGTAGAGACAGAGTCTCACTGAGTTGCTTAGCACCTCACCGTTGCTGAGGCTGGCTTTGAACTCACAATTCTCCTGTCTCAGCCTCCCTAAGTGCTGGGATTACAAGCTTGAGCCACCACCTGTTTAATCTTTTGATGACTGCTAGACTCTTTTTCAAAATGCCTGCATCATTTTACATTCCAACCAGTAATGTATGAGGGCTCCAACTTCTCCACTTCCTTGACAACATTTTTTATTATTTTCTTTTTTATTGTAGCCATCATAGATGTGTGGAGCAGTATCTCATTGTGGTTTGGATTTTCATTTCCCTGGTGGCTAATCATGTGGAACTAACTAATTTATTTATATCCTTTTAAATTTTTTTGCAGTGCTGGGGATGGGGATGGAAGTCAGGGAGCTTGAGCATAGGCAAGCCTCCCCCACTGAGGGATATCCCCAGCAAATTTTTATTTTATTTATTTATTGCAGAACATCTTTCCATTTGGCCATTTCTATGCCTTTTTTGGAAACATCTCTTTTGAAATACGTGGCCCAATTTTTTTTTTTTTTTTTTTGGTACCGGGGATTGAACTCAGGGGCACTCGACCCCTGAGCCACATCCCCAGCCCTATTTAGTGTTTTATGTAGAGACAGGGTCTCACTGAGTTGCTTAGTGCCTCGCCATTGCTGAGGCTGGCTTTGAACTTGCGATTCTCCTGTCTCAGCCTCCCTAAGTGCTGGGATTACAAGCGTGAGCCACCGCACCCGGCTTTACTTGGCCCAATTTTAAATTGAGTTGTCTTTTTCCTATTGAGTTGTAAGAGTTATATATATATACATATTCATATATATATATATTCATATATTCATTGTCAGTGGACTTTATTTATTTATATGTGGTGCTGAGAATCAAACCCAGTGTCTCACACATGCTAGGCAAGTGCTCCACCACTGAGCCACAACTCCAGCCCTATATATTTATTCTATAGACACCCAATCCTTATCACATATATGGCTTGTAAGATTTTTCCATTCTGTGGGTTGTCTTTTCACTCCCTTGATATGTCTTTAGTGGGTCCTCTGAGATGCTAAAATGTTTAATTTGCACGGAGTGCTCTTATCTTTCTTCTTTCCCTTTGGCTTCCTATGCTCTTGATGTCACATCTAAGAAACTGTTGTGTAATCCAAGGTCATCCTATGTATGCCCTTGGTCGTCTTAGAAGAATTTTATAGTTGTAGCCCCTACCTTTAGCTTTTCTGGACTAGGACCCACTTTCCTGGCCAATGTCAGGTGAAAGGGAACTCGGTCCTAAAGGCGCTGCCACCAATGTCCACCAGGTGGCAAAAGAATCTTTCTGTCTTTCTGCTCAGCAGAGGCCAAGAAGCCGGACCCTGGTCTGCAGTGCGCAATGGTTCAAACACTCCCCATGGTTTGCCGCCGCATCGCCACGCTGGGCTTGTTCCTCCATCGTGGGATGAGACTAATACAGTGCCAGGCTCGCAGGGTTACTGTCAAATTCAAATGTCCAGATGGTTATTCCGCCTGGGAAGGCCAGGGCCCTGCTCTGTGCTGGAACCGCCCCCGCTCCGAGCCTCGGTTTCCCCAAGCTACAGGGAGGCGACAGGACGACAGAAAGAGATCCTGCAAAACGATCCACGGAGACTCAGGTGCCAAACGAATCCTGAGAGCTGGGAAGGAAAACAGGGAAAGGGCTGCAAGGGGAAGAGGGAGGAAAGGCTGGGGAGGATCTTGAGGCCCAACCTTGGCCTTGGAGCCTGGCGCTTCTATATGCAAAGTCTGGGTCAGAGTGACCCAGGAGAGGAAGGAGAGGCAAGGTGGGGTGGGCCGAGTGGGGTCCTGACGTTCTGCCCATTGATTGAAAATCTTTATTTGCTTGCTCATTTGTTTTATAGTCTGGCCTCTCCTGTGCCTCGGTCTGGCCCCTACTTTCTCACGACACACCCTTCTGCCCGCCAGAGCCCCTCCCGGCAGATCTCTCTCTCGGTAGGAACAGGGGCCTGGCAGGAACGGGGGCCTGGCGAGTTGGTCCCAGACAACCTGCTGATCGACCTACAGACCACAAGCTCTGCGACAAGTTGCCTCTGTCACCACCGTTCACCAGGTGTGGTTGAGTTCCTGGTTGGCACGGCAGCGATCAAACACCCCGTCACCTCGGTCTTTCTTCTCCTGCAAGACCTTGAAGTCACCATTTATTAATTCGGGATGCAGAGCCACACCTCATCTCCAAACCTGGCAGGGTCACCATACTGGTCTGACCCCTTCCTGCTCACTACCATCTCAGGAATTGGCACCTGCATTCTAACAGGTCTATGCAAGATTCTGCTCCTGGGATCACGAGTTCAAAGCCAGCCTCAGCAACTCAGGGAGACCCTGTCTCTACAGGAAACACAAAATAGGGCTGGGGATGTGGCTCAGTGGTCGGGGGCCCCTGAGTTCCATCCCCCGTACCAAAAAAAAAAAAGAGCCCTGGAGAGTGACAGGGACAATGGTGGGGTCCTGGACAAAAGCACAAACAAGTAAGAAAAATCCAGACCCTGGGAGAGCGTGCCCTGTGCAAGGCAGAAAATAAAAAGAGAAAGGAGGGGTGTGCCGGCCCCAGGTGGCCCTTCCCCAGCTGCCCCAGCTTCCTTTCCCCAGCCCAGCAGGGGGTCCAGGAGCAGGGAGGCAGCAGGCTGGCCCCGCCTGCTTGTCACCTGCCCACAGAGCCCCTTTCCCCATTTGTCCGTGGGGATGGCGGTGCCCGTCTCTGAGACTGTGATATCAAAGCGCCGGAAAGCCCTGGAAAGCGCCGCAGTAGCACCTGGTGGACAGTGGACACTTGCTGTGTTTGCTGTTCCCATTGTTAAAGTGGATGTTTTGCTTCCCAGCCAACCTGGGCTCCTCTCAGTAACTCCCATTTTTTCCTGTTCTGTTCAGCTGAATGTCTCTCTTTCAAACCAAACACTTCCCTTCAAACATGATTGTTATGAAACACACTTACAAACAAAGAAAGGTCAACAATATAAACCCTCTCCCTGTAACCAAAGCTCGGTCCCTGTCCTTAATGCCAATCAATGCCAATTAAATAATAAGGACATGGCTTTGAGAAGAAGGAAAAAGGTTTATTGCTTTGCTAGCAAAGGAGAAACACAGGGGACTCCGGTCCCAAAGGCTGTGTGACTCTGCCTATCAGGAGGGACAGGGGGATTTCCAAGGAACTCTTCAAGGGTTACATTCCAGGTGTGCTCTGGTAGGGGGTCCCAGGGTGCCCTGATGGCATCTTAGGATTCACTTGTTAATTTAGGAGATTTTCACTTCCCGGATCTTCAGCAGGCACTTCCCTCCTGTAGGCGCTGTGTTCAAGGGCAACTAACTAGGGCAAGAAAAGATAACCTTGCCTCCCTAATCTTGTTAGGGAGAATGAGAAAGAAGAGAGAAAAATGTTAAAATAGATATAGATATAGATATAGATGCCTTCAAGCAATGAGGGCCATATTCAGAAGGTGAGGGGGACCATGGTTATACCCCTCCTTTGTCCTTCACGGCTCCTGAGTTCCCTCCCCAGCCAGCAAATAAATTGCATTCTCTTCTGGAGACGGTCTGGGCAGATGTAAAGAGATCCTCGTGGCCAATCTCATTTTATTTAAACTTTCTGGCCCAGCAAGTTTGCACCTTGCTGTCCTCTTCAAAATATAGTGAATATCTTTCCATATCATATTACCTTTTTTTTTTTTGTACTGGGGATTCAACCCAGGGGCACTTAACCACTGAGCCACATCCCCAGCCACATTTTTTTATATTTTATTTAGAGACAGGGTCTCACTGAGTTGCTCAGGGCCTCACTAAGTGGTTGAGGCTGGCTTTGAAGTCAATAATCCTCCTGCCTCAGCCTCTTGAGCTGCTGGGATGACAGGCATGCACCACCACACCTGGCTCCTTACTCTTTTATGATCTAAACCATACCTTCGTTATTACTTATTCTTTTTTTTTTTTTGGTACTGGAGATTAAACTCAGGGGCACTCGACCACTGAGCCACATCCCCAGCCCTATTTTGTGTTTCATGTAGAGACAGGGTCTCACTGGGTTGCTTAGCGCCTCGCCATTGCTGAGGCTGGCTTTGCACTCGCGGTCCTCCTGCCTCAGCCTCCCAAAGTGCTGGGATTACAGGCGGGCGCCACTGCACCCGGCTCATTATTCCTTATTCTTGATCATACTTTCTGTGAATTCAGTTACTCACAGTCAACTATAGTCTGAAAATATTAAGTGGAAGATTCTAGTGGGGCACCATGGTGCACACCTGTCATCCCAGTAACTCAGGATACTGAGGCAGGAGGATTGCAAGTTTTGATTCCAGCCTGGGAAACTTAGTAAGACTCTCAAAATAGAAAATAAAAAAGGTTGAGGATGTAGCTCAGTGATAGAATGCCCCTGGGGTCAATCCCCAGGACCAATATATAAATAAATGGGAAATGCTAGAAATAGACAAATCACAAATTTTATTTTATTTTATTTTATTTTTTTTAATTTTTTTTTAATTGTAGATGAACGCAATTTCTTTATTTTATTTATTTATTTTTTATGTGGTGCTGAGGATCGAACCCAGTGACTCACGCATGCGAGGCAAGCGCTCTTCCACTGAGCCACAACCCCAGCCCCCAAATCACAAATTTTAAATGGTGCATTGTTTTGCACAGTATGATGAAATCTCTTGCCACCTGTCTCCATCCCATCAGGAACAGGAACTATCCCTTTTTCCAGTGTATCCACTACCTACCCATTTGTTACATAGTAGCTCTGTCAATTATCAATTATCAACTGTTGAGATGTCTCAGTGCTTTTGTTCAAGTAATCCTAAGGAGGCCTAATGCTACTTTACATTGCCTCCCTACCTCACCCACCTCACTTCATCTCAGATTATCATAAGAAGGGTGAGTACAATAAAATAAGATATTTGAGCTGGGCCTGGTGGCCCACACCTGTAATCCCAGTGACTGGGGAGGCTGAGGCAGGAGGATTACAAATTTGAGGTCAGCCTCAGCAACTCAGCAAGACCTTTTCTCAAAATAAAAAATAAACTGGGTGCAGTGGAGCACGCCTGTAAGCTCAGGAGGCTGAGGCAGGAGGATTGCGAGTTCAAAGCCAGCTTCAGCAACGGCGAGGCGCTAAGCAACTCAGTGAGATCCTGTCTCCATAAAACACAAAATAGGGCCGGGGATGTGGCTCAGTGGTCGAGTGCCCCTGTCTGCACACCTTGCTAATTTGCTGAGTTCTCACAGTTTTCATCTTTTAGTCTAAGAGGTGGGAAGCGGGTTCGTGTTACTCCTCCCTGGCCCCTTTGGCCATTTTTCAAATTATTGAGGTATATTCTGAGTATTAAATTACACAGTTTTAAAAGGTGCCACTGAGATGTAATTGGAGTAGTAAATGTCACCTATTTAAGATGCACTGTGAACACAGCTGTGACAAATGTGAGAACCCATGAAACCATTGCCACGGTCAAGGTCCTGACTTTCTTATGATGTTCGTCATCCCAGCAGTTTCCTTTGCCCTTTGCTGTGATTCTTTCCTCCTCCTTCCTCCTTAGGCAGCTGTGATCCACCTTTGGCCACTAGAGTCATGCGTGTGTTTCAGAATTTTATATAAAGTGTCTTTCTTAGCCGGGCGTGGTGGCGCATGCCTGTAGTCCCAGCAGCTTGGGAGGCTGAGGCAGGAGGATCACAAGTGCAAAGCCAGTCTCAGCAAGGGCGAGGAGCTAAGCAACTCAGTGAGACCCTGTCTCCACATAAAATACAAAATAGGGCTGGGGATGTGGCTCAGTGATCGAGTGCCCCTGAGTTCAATCCCCAGTGCCAAAAAAAAAAAAGAGTTTTTCTTCCTCCCTTTCTTTCTGCTGGGGATGGAACTCAGGATCTCACACATGCCAGGCAAACCCTCTGCCGCTGAGCTATATCCCCAGACCTTTTAACTTTTTAATTTTGAGACAGTCTCACCAAGCTGCTGAGGCTGGCCTTGAATGTGTGATCCTCCTGCCTCAGCCTCCAGAGTTGCTGGGATCACAGGCATGTACCATTGCTCCCATGGACTCTTAGAATCATTTTGGGGGAGAAGAGTTATATTAACCATATGGAGACTTCCAAATCATGAACATGGTATATCTTTCCATTTATTTAGGTCTCCATGAATTTATCTTAGCAATATTTTATAGTTTTTAGTGTTGAGATCTTTTGTTAAGTTTGTCCCTAAGTATCTGTCTTAGTCTATTTGTTATAACAAAGTACCATGATCTGTATAGCTCATAAGCAATAGAAATTTCTCTGTTTTGAGTCCTATAAAGTTCAAGATCAAGGTGCCAGCAGATTTTAAGTCTGAGTACTTGCTTTCTCACAGATGGTGCCCTCTGTCTGTGTCCTCACATGATATAAGAGGCAAGGCCTCTCTCTGGAGCCTGCTTTATAAGATCACTAATCCTATCTATGAGGAATCTTCTCTCATGACCTAATCATCTAAAAGTTTCTGCCTCCAAATACTATCTTTTTGAAGGCTAGGATTTCAACACATTAATGTTTCCCCCCTGCAGGACTAGGGATGAGATGCAGGGCTTCATGAATCCTACATAAGCGTTCTACCACCGAGCCTTTTCCCCAGCCTCGGTACATGAATTTTGGAGGGACACAAATATTCAGACTGGAATGGTATTTTATCTCTTTTTATATATTCTGTTACAAATTGGCCTTTAAAAAATTCATCTTCCAATTGTTTTCTGTTAGCATATAAACATTTAATTTTAATTCATATTAAATTTAATTATTTTTTGGGGGAATACTGGGGATTGAACTCAGGGGCACTCAACCATTAAGCCACATCCTCAACCCTATTTCATAGTTTTTTTAAATGTAGAGACAGGGTGTCATCGAGTTGCTTAGTACCTCGCTTTTGCTGAGGCTGGCTTTGAACTCATGATCCTCCTGTCTCAGCCTCTAAAGCTGCTGGGATTACAGGCATGCACCACTGCACCAGGCTCAATTACTTTTTAACCTGTGCATTTGCCAATTTCATTTATTTGTTTTAGTAGTTCTTTTTTTAAAAAAATTGTTTTTAGTTGTAGGTGGACACAATACCTTTATTTATTTATTTTTATGTGGTGCTGAGGATCGACCCCAGTGCCTCACGCATGCGAGGCAAGCGCTCTACCACTGAGCTACAGCCTCTAGTTTTAGTAGTTCTTATAGATTCCTTGGTTTTTCAAAATAAACAGTTGTAATACCTGCAAATATCAAGTTTTACTTCCTCCTTTTGAGTCTTTATGCTTTTTATTTATTTTTCTTACCTTATTATAAGGGCTAGTTCAATGTTGAATAGATGTGCTGACAACTGGCATTCTTGTCTTGTTCCCAGTCTCAGGTGGAAACAATTTGATCCTTCACCATTAAGTGTAATATTACCTGTGGGCATTTTGTAGATGTTTCTCATCTATTTGAGGAACTTTCCATTCATACCTAGTTTGCTGAGAGTTTTTCATTTTAAATCATGAATGAGTATTGAATTTCTTCAAATCATTTTTGCATCCATTGAAATGATCATGTGAATTTATTGTGTGTGTGTGTGTTTGTGTGTGTGTGTGTGTGTTTGGTACCAGGGATTGAACTCAGGGGTACTCGAACCCTGAGCCACATCCCTAGCCCTATTTTGTGTTTTATGTAGAGACAGGGTCTCACTGAGTTGCTTAGCGCCTTGCTGTTGCTGAGGCTGGCTTTGAACTCACTATCCTCCTGTCTCAGCCTCCCCAGCCACTGGGATTACAGTGAGCTTCATGCTACTATAATGAAATACCTGAGGCAATTCACTTTGTGAGAGAAAAGTTTTGTTTTGGCTCATGGTTCTGGAATTTCCAGTCCAAACTCAAGTGGCACCATGGCTTCAAGTCTCCAGTGAGGGCAGCACATTACACTAAGAGCAAGTGACAGAGCAAACTGCTCACCTCATGAACCAGGAAGTAAAGGAGGAAGAGAAAGAAACCAGTCCCATGGATCATGATCTAGGGACCTCCTACTTGGCCCCATCTCCTAAAGGTCCCACCACCTCGCAGTAGTACCACCTGGGACTAAGCTTTCAACACACAGTCCTGAGGGGGACACTCATCAGATCATAGCACAGATAAATCTGTAGAAAGGTGACTCATGTGCAGGGAAACTGTCATGGTTGGTGCCAAATTCCAAAGCAACCTTCCTGCTCAGCCACTAGACACCCTCAAGGATGTAAACTTATGAAAAATAAATAAAAATGAAAACAAAAACAACACAAATAATTTTTCTGATGTTTGTATCACTTACGTTCCCCAGTTTTTCTGGGGGAGGTTCCAGGCTTTGCCCCTAGAACTTCCTTACAAATTGATCACTTGTCCCTTCCATCACTTGTCACCTTTGTCCCAATCTTACTGTCTTCTTGCTTGTTCTCAAAGTAATGCAGGGAAAGTCACGCTGGCGTTGTCAGTGGCCCAGAAACTCGCCAGCACTTTTTTTTTTGGCACTGGGGATTGAACTCAGGGGCACTCAACCACTGAGCCACATCCCAGCCCTATTTTGTGTTTTATGTAGAGACAGGGTCTCACTGAGTTGCTTAGCACCTCGCCATTGCTGAGGCTGGCTTTGAACTCGCGATCCTCCTGTCTCAGCCTCCCTAAGTGCTGGGATTACAGGCGTGCGCCACCCTGCCTGGCTCGCCAGCACTTTTGCAGGGCAGAAACCTCTAGTGTTGGGGTCAGAGATGAGGACACAGGTCTCCGTGCTTCTGGGCTGAAGCCATGCAGGAAGTAAAAGAAAAACCCTGAGCTAAGCCCAGCCAGCACTTCCTGCCACAAGACTGCCGCACACTTCTACCCCTGTTTTTTTATCTTTTTTTTTTTTTTTTAATATTTTCAGTTGTCAATGGACCTTTATTTTATTTATTTATATGTGGTGCTGAGAATCGAACCCAGGGCCTCACACATGCTAGGCAAGCACTCCACCACTGAGCCACAATCCCAGCCCCCTGTCCCTTTATCTTATCCTTCAAGTGAGTGTCACCTCATGGCATCCTTGAAACCCTGCCCTTCTCAGCAACATCCTGATCCATCCACCATGACCTCATGGGCCCTTCCCAGAGCTCTCCAAAACCTCAAATTACTCTGGGTCCTCCCACCTGTCAGCATGTCTCTAAACCTGGCCCTTCTGGGGAACACCCTGATCCGATCCACCCTGAGTTAATCACACCATCTCCCCAGAAACCCCCAAACCTCCAACAGCTCTCTGGTCCTCCCACTTGTCCTTGGATTTCAGTCCCAAAGCCATTTCCTCCATGAAGCCCTCCTAGCAACATGGCTCCGAGGGTCCCTGAAATAGCGACTGGGTGACAATCTACTGTGGCCTCTACCAGACCTTCAGCTTCTCTGGGCAGGAGCTTGGCCTGCCTTGTCCCAGAGGCCTCGCACACAGGTGGTGCCTGGCAAACACCCAGAAGTTCAAGTCAATAAAATACTCATCCAAGTGAGGATTTATTATGGGATTATAGAGACAAAGAAGAACTCTTAAATCCATCCTCAAAACTCTACTTCCTGGGACTCATAGCCTCTTGAAGACAGCGACCCAGCTGTGTGTGTGTGTGTGTGTGTGTGTGTGTCTCCCTCTTTTTTTTTTTTTGCAGTACTAGGGATTGATTCCAAAAATGCTCTACCAGTGAGCTACACCCCCAGCCCTTTCAATTTTTTTTTTTTTTTTTTTTTTTTGAGACAAGTTTCTAAGTTGCTGAGGCTGGCCTCAAACTTGCCATCCTCCTGCCTCGGCCTCCCAGGTCTCTGGAATTTCAGGTGTCTCTTTACCTGGATGCTGCCCAGGTTTCCACCCTGGCCTTCTGCTTTCTCCTTTCATAACAGCCCCTCCTCCTCAGGGTGGCCTCAAGGCTACATTGAATGCCACCAGCACCTACTTTGAACCTTCCTGTGGCTCCTGGTTACTCTTAGAACAAAACCCACTCTTCTCCTAAAGACCCTGACCAGGATCTGGCTCCTGCTGATGCCCTTGCCTCCCCCAGGCTGCTCCCTGAACTGCTGAACCCCATTCTCCTGGCTTCCCTTTCCCTGGCCAGTTCTTAGCTCCACTTCAAGTGTGAGCTCATCTGAGCCTCTCTCCTCACCTTGCCTTTCTTTATTATCCTCAATAATTTGGCTTGTCCTTTGATTTGGTGTCTCCCAGCCAGACTGCAGGCTCAGAGAGGGTGAGGCCTGTCTGCCTCTCTTTTTAGGGTCAGAGGTCCAGGGAATGGTACCCACAAGTGGTTGATTATCTGTCTCCAAGTCTCAAGGGAGAAACTTTTCAAAGGAGAACTTGACTGTTGCCTGGGTCCACTTCCCTGTCTCCTTCCTGGGAGAATGCAGCCCATTCTCTTCCCTGGGTGCAGATTAGTTCTACTAAGCACCAGTCACAGGTGGTAAACCCCAGCACCAGTGCCTAAGCCACGCGTGGATCTGGAGCCTGCCGACCCGCTGATATGACCCGGGCCCTTTTCTGTGCTATTGCCCCTCTCCTTAAGTCTGAGGTCTTCAGCGTCTTATCTAAGTAGAGTTGCCCACTGCAGAAAGTTCTGGAAATTTCTGCCCCTCCCTGGACAGGCCCTGCCACCGCCCCTCCTCCCCTCCCACAAGGCTCTGACTTTCAGTAAATGACAGAGGCTCAGGAAATGAAGGGGCCCACACAGGAAGGAGCCCAGTGGGACTTTCCTGTCGCCGCCTCCTAGCTCTGCCTTGCCTTCGTTAATCCAGCGTCCCCATCCGCCAGGTAAGAGCTGGCCGCGCCATGATGGCTCTGGGCAGCCCTGGGGGGTGGACGGTGGGGCTGGGGGTGGCTAGGCTGGTGGAGGGCGCTGCAGAGCCAAGGAGACTTAGTCCTCAGGCTTCGAGCAGGCGGCGAGCTGGGCCTTGTCTCCGGGAACCACTGGCCTCTGCTCTCGGGGTCTCGTTGTGGTCCTGCCTAGAAGAGCGCCCCAATTCTAGCCCTGCACGGCTGCAGGGGCATTGCGCATGCGCACAGGTTGCCTGGCCCCTGGGGGCCAAGGTCGCAGCCCGCCCCCAACCTGCCCCAGGCTAGAGGGCAGCCTGGCTTACTTACTGGAGACTTCTGGGGTTAAAAAGAGGGGCATTTTTCTGGACCCAAATTTCACATGTGACTTTTGCTTTTTTACTTTCAATATTCTAACAAACATTCATGTTTAAGATTTATTTATTTATTTATTTATTTATTTATTAAATATTTTGTTTAGTTGTAGATGAACACAATATCTTTATTTATTTTATGTGGTGCTGAGGATCGAACCCAGTGCCTCACGTATGTGAGGCAAGCGCTCAACCGCTGAGCTATAGCCCCAGCCCCTAAGATTTATTTTAAATATGATTCAGTGTCACCAGATTCTGGCCTCTGGTGACACTGAGGTGTCCTTTGTAGAACACTCTCCCCATGCCTCTACCCCAAAATGGTACCCATCACTGGACCAAGCTTCCTTCCTGTGGAGTGTAACAGGTTTTGTTGAACACTCCCTGGGCTGGTGTGGAGGACTAGGAAGGTGCCCTTGCTGTGGGCCTGGGCTGGGCCCAGTCAACCACCTCCCTGACACTGGAGGGGGTTCGGCCCATTTCACAGCTGGAAAACTGAGTCCACATGGATGGGATATGGCGGGGCTGGAATTTGAACCCAGAGCCTAGGGGCTTCACTCATCCCAGTAGGAGGCTATATTATCAGGGTGTTAAAACATCATTTATGCTGTGTCCCGTTCCCCCGTCCCGCCCCCTGTCTCCCAGAGTATTATTTTGGAGCATAGAAAAAGTAACAGACCATTCTCTCTAGATCGTCTTTGCCCAAGTCAGTCGCAGTAAATCTTTTTTTTGGGGGGGGGGTACCGGGGATTGAACTCGGGGGCACTCGACCACTGAGCCACATCCCCAGCCCTATTTTGTGTTTTATGTAGAGACAGGGTCTCACTGAGTTGCTTAGGGCCTCACCGTTGCTGAGGCTGGCTTTGAACTCGTGATCCTCCTGTCTCAGCCTCCCTAAGGGCTGGGATTACAGGCTTGAGCCACCGCGCCGGGTTAGTCGCGGTAAATCTTGTAGAGCTCTGTGCGCTTTCTCGCTCAGTCCAAAGCCCCGCCCCTTGCCCCGCCCAGTTGGTTTCCTGGGAGCTGAGGCGGAGGCAGGGGAAGGAACCACAGGTTGGGAGGAAGGGGGCGATCTCCTCCTGGGCCCATCCCAGGGGCGTTTCTTGCTATGGGAGCCCGAGTGCAGTGCAGGAAAAAAAACCCAAACGGTCACGCAGGCCCGCAATCCCAGCAACTCTGGAGGCCGACGGAGGAGGATTGCAAGTTCCAGGACCCCCTCAGCAATTAAGCCTGACAAAGACTGGGGAGGGAGGCAGAGAAGGGATGGGGGCGGGGGAGACAGACACAGAAACCCCTGTCGGTTGTCACATGACTGGACTCACCCCCAGGGCACTCGTGGCACCAAATGCAGAAGGCTTCTGCCCTGACCTCAGACTCACAAGGAAAGAAGGCCATCCCTATCCCTCCAAACCCCACAGGCACAGCCAGCACCCCTGTGGCTTTCTGGTCTGGCAAATCTGCACAGCTGCCACGGACTGCTCATGCCTGCCCCGGGTATGGGCGGGCCTGGCTGGAGGCTGCAGGTAGAGAAGATGTCCACCCTGCAGACACGGTGTCCACCAGACCCAGGTGTCCAGCCCAGCACAGCCCTCACCTGGGGGCTGATGGCTCCTTGAACACCTGCACACTTGGCTCCCTCTCCTGATTGTGTCTCTCTCCAGCTCTGCCCTCTCTGGCCCAGAAGCCCAGAACCCTCTGGAGAGGACGAAGAGCCCCAGGCAGGCTGCACCCATGGCACCTCCAAGCGAGGAGACACCCCTGATCTCTCAGCACTCCTGCAGCCTCTCGTCCTCTGAGGCTGGCACGTTGCAGGTCCTGCTGCCTCCTCGGGGTCCTGGACCTCCTCAGAGCCTATCTTTCTCCTTTGGGGACCACTCGGCTGAGGAACTGTGTGTGCGGGCTGCCAAGGCCAGTGGTGAGTGGATCCCTAGAGGACTGGCTCAGGGGGAAGGATAGGGGTGTGCCGAGCCCAGATTGGGAAAGGAAATAGTTGCCTACAGAGATCAGCACTGGAGCTGGGACTTTGAGGGATGAATAGGAATTTGGTCAGAGAGGAGGGTAGACATTTGAGAATCTGAAGTGCGATGGCACCTGAGAACAGCTGGACATTCTTTGAGATAAAAGAAAGCAGCGGGGAGCTGGGTGCAGTGGCACATGCCTGTAATCCCAGTGGCTCAGGAGGCCAAGGCAGGAGGATCACCAGTTTGAAGCCAGCCTCAGCAACTTAGGGAGGCCCTAAGCAACTCAGTGAGACCCTGTCTCTAATAAAATATAAAAAAGGGCTGGACATGTGGCTTAGTGGGTAAGCACCCCCTGGGCGCAATTCCCAGTACCAAAAAAAAAAGGAAGTTGAGTGTGCGGCTTCTCTCCTGAGGGTCATAGGGAGTTCCAGGTTGTGTGTGAGCAGGGGTGGTTGGTGTCCTAGCTAAAGGTGAGAAAAAGCCCCATGAGACTGCATGGGCGTGGCCCTAGCCCTTGGGGAGCAGCTGTGGCACTCAGGAGGGAGCTGACAGCCTCTTTCCTAGGCATCCTGCCCGTGTACCACTCGCTGTTTGCCTTGGCCACGGAGGATTTGTCTTGCTGGTTTCCCCCAAGCCATGTCTTCTCTGTGGAAGATGCGGGCACCCAAATCCTCGTCTACAGACTCCGGTAAGAAGCCCCTCCTAGCCCCAAGGATCACACAATTTTATTATCTCCCTGAACTTTGAGGACATTATCACTGCCCATTTCACAGATGAGGCTAATGAGGCCAGAGAGGGTGGGTCACTTGCCCAAGGTCACACAGCAAATCAAGGGCACACAACCCAGGCTCTGCTAAGGCTTGGTCATGTCTGCCACAGGACCCCAAACCCTAATCCTACTGAGGCCAGGTTGCCCCTTATCCTGGAGCTTTCTCCTTTCTCGCACAGCTTTTACTTCCCCAACTGGTTTGGGCTGGAGAAGTGCCATCGCTTCGGGCTGCGCAAGGATTTGGCCAGTGCCATCCTTGACCTGCCAGTCCTGGAACACCTCTTTGCCCAGGTGAGAGTCTGTAGGGGGCTCAACTCCGAGGTGGGATCCCAGGGCAACATCAGGGCTTGTGGTTGGTGGCCTTGCTGACCCTGGCTGTGGCCTTCCCCTAGCACCGCAGTGACCTGCTGAGTGGGCACCTGCACGTGGGCCTCAGCCTCCAGGAGCAGGGCGAGTGTCTCAGCCTGGCAGTGCTCGACCTGGCCCGGATGGCCTGTGAGCAAACCCAGCGGCCTGCCCAGCTGCTGAAGACCATCAGGTGAGGGCCGCGGCTGAGCCCGGTAATGAGCAAAGATGGCCCCCACCAGGGCCCAGGCTCTACTGGGGCTTCCCTACCAGCTTGTTGTGTCCATGTGACTCAGGGTCCCCATGAACCCAGTACCCCATTCCCAGGCTCCAGCTGGACTGAGGTCCCTCCTCCTGCAGCCCAGAGACCTGTGATGTCCCTGTCTGTCCAGTGGGTGCCAAGGGCCCTCCCTCACACTGAGGTCCGCCTCCAGTTGTGTTCCTGAATCTGTGTGCCTGTCTGCCTCGCGTCCCCACCGAGGCTGCAATTTCCCCCTGGACTGAAGCTTGGTTTGTGTGTGACCTTGAAGGACCCCTCCTCATGCTGAAGGACAGCTTGCTCTCCTCCAACCTCCACAGCTACAAGGCCTGCCTGCCGCCTGGCCTGCGTGACCTGATCCAGGGTCTGAGCTTCGTGACCCGGAAACGTATTCGGACAACGGTGCGCTGCGCCTTGCGCCGTGTGGCGGCCTGCCAAGCAGACCGGCATTCGCTCATGGCCAAGTACATCATGGACCTGGAGCGGCTGGACCCTGCTGGGACCATTGAGACCTTCCGTGTGGGTCTCCCCGGAGCCGCTGGTGGCCAGGATGGGCAGGGGCTGCTCCGTGTGGCTGGTGGCAGCGGCATCTCCTGGAGTCCCGAAGCACAGGAGGTGCGCGCTGGCAGACACAGTCTCCAAAAAGACGGGCTAAGAAGGAGGCGCAGGCGAGTGGGCGGAGCCAAGGGCGGGACCTAACAGGGTGGGAAAGTGGGCGAGTCTCAGGGAGGGTCGGGATTGGAGCCGCCGGCGGGTGGTAGGCGGGGCTTAGACAGTGATGGGTGGGGCTACCAGGGAGAGGCAAGGAAATGGGAGGAGCCGGGAAGGGGAGGGGACTTGGTGGTGGGCAGGGCCCAGGGGGCTAACTGAAGGTCCAGGAAGCTGGACTAAGGGAAGGCGGGGCTCCCAGGAGCTAGGACCCATGGACAGGAGGCGGGGCTTGGCAGGTCGAGGTAGAGGAGAGGACTAGGATGGGCGTGGCTGAGGGGTCCAGGCTTCCAAGAGGGACTGAGACCCCAGCCTCAGACCTCTCCCAATTTCCCAGGTCTTCCAGCCCTTCTGTGACTTTCCAGAAATCGTGGACATCAGCATCAAGCAAGCCCCACGGGTTGGCCCAGCTGGGGAGCACCGCCTGGTCACTATCACCAGGACAGACAACCAGTTCCTGGTGGGTACAGGACCCTTTGCCCTAACACTTTACCCCAAGGGCAGGGAGGCGGGGCCCAGGGCTACAACCGGGGTTGACTCGGGGTCCTGCGCAGGAGGCCGAGTTCCCGGGGCTGCCCGAGGCGCTGTCCTTCGTGGCTCTGGTGGATGGTTACTTCCGCCTGACTTGCGACTCCCGCCACTTCTTCTGCAAGGAGGTAGCACCGCCACGGCTGCTGGAGGAAGTGGCCGAGCAGTGCTATGGCCCCATCACGTAAGGATTCACCCCTGCTGGCCAGGTCAGGGTCACTCCCCTTCCGGGCCCTCAATGTCCTAGCTTTTCAGGAGCCCTGGACAAGGGGTCAGGCGCTCAAAGCGCATAGTTAGCGCTCCATGAGGGTGGGGTCTCCTGTGCCAAGGGCGGCCTCACTCCTTCTGACCCTGGGGACCCCAGGGCCATTTCCTGGAGAGGCCTCCCTGCCTGGCTTCACCTCCACCTCTCCTTAACCTCACAGCTGATGTCCTGTGGCTGATTTTACAAATGGGGAGGGGGGACCGGGAGAATGTTACCCGATCAAGGTCTCAGGGCTTCAGAGGAACCAGAATTCAAGCCCAGGTCTGGTCTGGCTCGGCCTCTCCACCTACCGCCATCTCTGTCCCTTGCCATCTCTGGCTCCCCCTCCCTATCCTGTCCCTTCACTCCCACCTTCCCCACAGCCTGGACTTTGCCATCAACAAGCTCAAGGCTGGGGGCTCGCTTCCTGGCTCCTACATTCTCCGGCGCAGTCCCCAGGACTTCGACAGCTTCCTCCTCACTGTGTGTGTTCAGGTTGGTTCACCTCGTGGGACCAGGAGGCCATGGAGGGCTGCCTGGAGAACGTGACATTTGACCTGAATTATAAGTGAGCCTTAAGCCGGGCGTGGTGGCGCAAGCCTGTAATCCCAGCACTTAGGGAGGCTGAGGCAGGAGGATCGCGAATTCAAAGCCAGCCTCAGCAAAGACGAGGCGCTAAGCAACTCAGTGAGACCCTGTCTCTACATAAAACACAAAATAGGGCTGGGGATGTGGCTCAGTGGTCAAGTGCCCCTGAGTTCAATCCCCAGTACTAAAAATAAAAAATAAAAAAAAGTGAGCCTTAGCTCTTTGGAGGAGGGGAAAGGCATTCCCAGGGAAGGGAACAGTACGCAAAAGGCTTGGAGACCAGAGCGAGCCTGTGAGGCTGAGGGAGGGGTGAGGAGGGGGAGGTGGCGGCCCCACCCCAACTCAGGGATCTCTCCTTTTCCGCAGACACCCCTTGGCCCTGATTACAAGGGCTGCCTCATCCGGCGCGACCCCATAGGAACTGTCTCCCTGGTTGGCCTTGGCCGTCCTCACAGCAGCCTTCGAGAGCTGCTGGCAGCCTGCTGGGATGGCGGGCTTCACGTCGATGGAGTTGCTCTGCATCTTAGCTCCTGCTGCACCCCCAGACCCAGAGGTGAGCCCACCTTCTTCCCTGATCAGAGCCGTCCATCTGGGGCCTGGACTCTCTATATCTGTGACAGCTTCTTATGTGGTGGCAAGTGGCAGAAACTACAGGTCAAGGTGATTTTTTGGCCCCTGGGCTAGAATTCAACCTTCAGGTACAGCTGGATCCAGGCACAGTTGGATCTGAGTGATAACGCTAGCATGTACTTTCTCACCATCTTTTTCTTCTTTTTGAGGGTGAAGTTTATGCTCAGACAAACCCCTCTGAAGGGAAAGCTCCTAGGAGCACTGAGTCCTGGTTGCCTACAGCATCACTAGCTGGTCGGCACCCCCTGAAGGGCCTCTTCCTCCCTGCTCACATCCCTGACCATGCGAGAGCTTCTTGGGATCACTTTTCAAATCAACCATGTCCCTTCAGTTCTCATCTCAGACCTCTGGGAGGGACCCCTGACTAAAGGAACACCTTGATTCTTGGGGATCTTTCTCTGACCTCTGATTTTCTTCCTCCACCCCCTCCCCATAGAAAAGTCCAACCTGATTGTGGTCCGGAGGGGCTGTGGCCCACCCTCCACCTCCCCTGTTCAGCCCCAGTCCCAATACAAGCTGAATCAGATGACGTTCCACAAGATCCCTGCCGACAGCCTGGAATTGGTAAGGGTCCCCAGGAAGTGGGGGGCTACCTGAGTCTGGGGACCAGAGATCAGCTCAACATCTGCCTGTCCTGTGTAGCCTCAGGCCATAACCTTCTGGAGCCTCTGTTTTCCCATCTGTAAAATGGGGCTAGTACCAGTGTCACATAGGCCAGGGTCAGGGGCTGGGGTCCTGCAGGAGCCCCCTCACTGGCCTCTCCTGCTGACCTTCCTGCTCCAGCATGAGAACCTGGGCCGTGGGTCCTTCACCAAGATCTACCGGGGTTGTCGCCATGAGGCTGTGGATGGGGAAGCCCGCCAGACAGAGGTGCTGCTGAAGGTCATGGATGCCAAGCACAGGAACTGCATGGAGGTGAGCCCAGCAGGGAGCAGGCCTTCGGGGTCAGGGCTCGCTGAAGATTTCTTGGATTTGGAGAAATTAAAAAACACACAAGGTTGGGAAACAACAAAACTGCTCCTGCAGTCCCAGTTATTCAGGAGGCTAAGGCAGGAGGATCACTTGAGTCTTGGGGTTGAATGCTAGCCTGGGCCACAAAACAAAACAAAAAATAACCATAACAAAATCCAGAAGTATAACCGTAACACCCCTGAACCACGAAGTATGAATGGATCAGGGAATCTCAATGCAAACAGACAGGGAGGCAAGCCGTGCAAAGGCCCTGAGGCAGGCGGAGCACATGGCTAAGGAGGAGTGAGGAGGCCAGTTGTCTGGAGAGGAGCAAGCAGAGGGAGAGAGGAGAGCGATGTGGCTGATATCAGCAGGGGCTGGGCACACAGGACAGTTGAAGCTCTTCTCAAACCCAGTTCTGTGTGAGAGACTCAAGGTAGATGGGACTTCCACTCCCCGTCTGAAAATCATCATCAAGTGTCGTGTGCATTGATGGTGAACTTCAGGGCCAAAGGAAGCCTGTGGCCAGTTCTCCTGGTGCAGGTTTGCGAGCACCAAGTGTGGGGTCCTTGGTTCCACCCCAGAGTCCAAGGAACCCACCCATCTTCTCCCCCTTCCCGCCCTCCCAGTCCTTCCTGGAAGCTGCGAGCTTGATGAGTCAGGTGTCCTACCCGCATCTGGTGCTGCTCCACGGCGTGTGCGTGGCCGGAGACGGTGAGAGCCCCGCCCCGCCCGGCTCCCCGCCCCCACTCAGCTCTTCTGCGGCAGCACCAGCAATACACTGAGCCCCCCAGATGGCCCCCAGTGACCACCAGGGTCCGTCACCCTGTACTCAACCCCCGTGGGCGGCAGCAGCTCCCGGTTCTCTCCAGTCCCCAGAGTGATCTGGAGGCAGGTGGACCTGGGTTCCAGCCTCAGGGAGCTGTGTCCTTGCTGTGCAGCTGTGCGCGGCCACTTGACCTCTCTGGACCTGGGTTACACCAGTTCAGCTCAGAAGCTGTTTTGCCGGGCGTCTGGTGTGTGCCGGGAGCTAGCACACGGCCTGCAAGGTGTCAGGCCGAGCAAGGAAGCGCACTGTGGATGCTCAGGGGACACTTCTGAGTAGGCGAGAATTGTAGCCAGGAAGGTCAAGGGCAAGGATGGTCAGGGAGGGACAAGGGTTGTTCCTGCAGAGGGCGGGGGGCGCCCCTTCCAGGCTGGGAGGCCAGGAGGGGGCGGTGAGGATGGAGGGACGCCTGAGCGCTGGGTGGGCGGAGCCTGGCTGGGTGGGCGGAGCCTGCCGAGCATGCTGGCAGCTCCCTCTGGTCCCTGCTTCCTGCCGCCACCAGGTATCATGGTGCAGGAATTTGTCCTCTTGGGAGCCATAGACACGTACCTGCGCAAGCGTGGCCACCTGGTGCCAGCCAGCTGGAAGCTGCAGGTGATCAAACAGCTGGCCTACGCCCTCAACTACCTGGTGAGTGCTCCCTGCCGCGCCAGCCCCCTGGGTGGGGGTGGGGTGAGGGTGGGTAGCAGTTTGGTAAGGAGGCCAGGCGAGGGTTCTAGAATGGAATGGCCCATATGCAAGCTCGGTGGTCTGAGAACCCTGGGAGGGAAGGATTGGTCAGCCTGGGAGTCAAGGGGGGCAGGAAGAGTAGTGGGTGATAAGACCCAGCGCTGGAAAAGGCTTCCCCAAAGAGTGGACACTAGAATTGGGGTTTTGAAGGTTGCATAGGAGTTCGTGAGGAGGTGAAAGGGAGTAGGGTATGTCAGACTGAGTAATGGTCTGGGCAGAGGCCTGCCTGCTGGCAAGTGTGTTGCACATCCTGGGGCCTGTGCAACAGTTCCCTTGGCAGGAGACCAGGGTGGGGATGTCAAAGAGAACCTCATGAAAAAAGAGAGCAAGGTTCTTAACTGCCAGGGCTTTGGCTTTGTCCCAAGGACAGTGGGGAACCACAGGGTGGGGGTGTTATTTCAGAAGGCAAGGGACACAGTCAGGGTGGATTAGAGGAGTCAAGACCGGACATCAGGAGTCTAGGAATGTTGGAGTAATCGGAGCAGTAGCCAGTGGGCTTTGAAGGATGCATAGGAGTTTGCCAAACAGGATTCATGCATCCAATCCTTGCTGGCATTTCCCTATGCCTCACCCACTTAGGAGGACAAAGGCCTCCCTCATGGCAATGTCTCAGCCCGGAAGGTGCTCCTGGCTCGGGAGGGGGCTGATGGGAGCCCACCCTTCATCAAGCTGAGTGACCCTGGTGTCAGCCCCACTGTGCTAAGCCTGGAAAGTAAGTGCCTAAGAAAGTGGGCTTTGAAGATGTGTAGTTCTGCCGAACAGAATACTTGTGCATCAAATCCTTCCTGGCATTTCCTTGTGCCTGGCCCACTTAGGAGGACAAAGGTCTCCTCCATGCAATGATCCCTGTCCCTGTCCCTCAGTGCTCACCGACAGGATCCCCTGGGTGGCCCCCGAGTGTCTCCAGGAGACCCAGACACTTGGCTTGGAAGCTGACAAATGGGGGTTTGGTGCCACAGTCTGGGAGGTGTTCAGCGGGGTCCCGATGCCCCTCAGCACCCTGGACCCCACTAAGGTCAGCACTCCTGTTGGACTGAAGTTCAGCTCAGGGAAGTTGGTGGACCCAGGTGGGGGGCTCCTGAGGGGGGACCAGGGATGACCACCCTCTCCTCCCTGCCTCAGAAACTCAAGTTTTATGAGGACCGGCAGCAGCTGCCATCCCCCAAGTGGACAGAGCTGGCCCTGCTGATCCAGCAGTGCATGGCCTACGATCCAGGCCAGAGGCCCTCCTTCAGAGCTATCATCCGGGATCTCAACAGCCTCATCACTTCAGGTGCCAGGCTGGGTGGGCAGGGTGGGCAAGACTGCAGGGTCACATGGGGCCGAGCAGGAGGAGCATGGTTTGCATTCAGAGCCCACCATGTGCCTGGCAAGGTTGGAGTTCGTGATGACTGTAACAGTCAGCATGAGCCATGACGTCTGCTGTAACAAACAGGCCCCTCAACTCAAAGTTCAACTCAATGGATGTTTATTCTCGTTTGATGAGCATGTCCAGGTCCATGATGGCCAATCTCATAGGAAATGGGCAATGGGGTCTCGCCAGGCCCCTCTGGGTCTGTACCATGTGTGCACTGCATGAGGAGGCTGCCTTGGCCCAGAAGGTGCCTCTTTCCATTTCCCACAAGGTGCTCTTGGGCTCACAGTGGCCTTGCCATAGTGCACAGAGATGAGTAGTGTGCAGGTCAGGGTTACACAGCAAATCAGCTCAGGAGCTGGGCCAGAATGAAGTGTGCGCTCCCCACTGCCTGTGCTCCTAGACTATGAGCTCCTCTCCAACCCAACCCCTGGCACCCCGGTGCCCCGCGATGGGCTGTGGAGCAGCACCCAGCTCTATGCCTGCCAGGACCCCACGATCTTTGAGGAAAGACACCTCAAGTACATCTCGCAGCTGGGCAAGGTGAGGCGCTGGCCTGGGCGGGGCAGGGCAGCCCCCAGGCATGTGGGTACCAGCCCTGTCTCTCCCCAGGGCAACTTTGGCAATGTGGAGTTGTGCCGCTATGACCCGCTGGGTGATAACACAGGCGCCCTGGTGGCTGTGAAGCAGCTGCAGCACAGCGGGCCAGATCAGCAGAGGGACTTCCAGCGGGAGATCCAGATCCTCAAAGCGATGCACAGTGACTTTATTGTGAAGTACCGTGGTGTCAGCTATGGCCCTGGTGAGCCGCCTCAGGGTGCCCTTCCAAGTGCACCTACTCATTCTCCTGCACTGTCACCTCCTGTGGGCGGAGAATGCCAACCAGGCATGAGTAGTGCTTGGTAATCTAAATTCAGATGGGCATTGGTTCAAACCCTGCCTCTGCCCCTTACCAGCGGGGCAGCCTTGAGCAGGCCATTTAATCTGAGTCTCGGTTTCCCAACTGAAAAACGGGCCATCATGAGATTTAAACGTATCAATGTACGTTGTGGAAGGTGCTCAAGAGAAGTATCATTGTTGCCGTTCCCATTTTGCAGACAGGGACACTGAGGTGACAAAGCACACAGGTCCCACTGCAAATAGGAGAAAGAACAGTGGGAAGCCAGGTTCAACGGGGTGCGTCTGTAATCCAGTTGCACAGGAGGCTGAGGCAGGAGGATAGCAAATTCGAGGCCAGCCTCAGCAATTTAACGAGATCCTGTCTCAAAATAAAGTAGGAAGGTTTGGGGCTGTAGCTCAGTGTGCAGTGGATGCTTAGCACGCACAAGGCTTGGGTACGAAAAAACAAAAACAGGGGAGCTGGCTGGGGGGCTTTCGGTGACGCCCCCCGCCTCCCACCCCCCAGGCCGCCAGAGCTTGCGGCTGGTCATGGAGTACCTGCCCAGCGGTTGCCTGCGTGACTTTCTGCAGCGGCACCGCGCACGCCTGGACACAAGCCGCCTCCTCCTGTACGCCTCGCAGATCTGCAAGGTGCGGGCGGGAGTGAGGGTGGGGCGCCCGTGGAGGTCGCGGTGCAGCTTGGGACCCGGGTCGGGGTGCGGGCTGGGGTCGAGTTGGGGCTGGGTCAGAGCTGGAGCGGAGGAGGCCGGGTAGGCTCTGGCCTGGGGTCTGAGTGGGGGCTGAATTGAGACCGAGTTCGGGTCCCTCCGCAAGTGCACGCCGCCCACCCGCAGGGCATGGAGTACCTGGGCTCCCGGCGCTGCGTGCACCGCGACCTGGCGGCCCGCAACATCCTGGTGGAGAGCGAGGCTCACGTCAAGATCGCCGACTTCGGCCTGGCCAAGCTGCTGCCGCTCGACAAAGACTACTACGTGGTCCGCGAACCCGGCCAGAGCCCCATCTTCTGGTAGGGACCCGCACCTGGGTCCCGGCCCCGCCCCCTACTTTACACAGGCCACGCCTCTTGGCCGTAGCCCCGCCCACCGTGCCGCGGCGCCCCACGCCCGCCTGAGCTTCGCCCTACTCCCAGCTGTGGCCTTTCCCCCTCGCCACATCTCCAGCCTCCTGCGCAGGCCCCCATGGCCCCGCCCGTCCGTCAACGCTGGCCCCGCCTCCTGCCTCTACCTGGCTGTGCCTCTAGCCCTGTCCTCCCTGCCGAACTCAGTTCCCCTGACATTTTCCTGGCTCCGCCCCTTAATGCTGGCCCCGCCCCTCCCACCCCAAGGCGTCTGCCCAGGCGCGGGGCAGGGTCGGAGAATGCCCCCGACCTACGGTCAGTGAACCAGACCGCCAGGCTGGCCTTACAGCCACCACCCACCCTGAAGAGTCCTCTATCTGTCCTCTGCCCCTCCTGGAGCCTCAATCCTCCCCTGTCCCCCGCCCCGCCAGGTACGCCCCCGAGTCCCTCGCGGACAACGTCTTCTCGCGCCAGTCTGACGTCTGGAGCTTCGGGGTGGTCCTCTACGAGCTCTTCACCTACAGTGACAAGAGCTGCAGCCCCTCGGCCGTGAGTCCGCTCCCGTGGACGCCCGGCTCCCTGCTGGCCGATCCCCATCCTGTCTTTGCTGGGATCCCCTAATCCCAGCATGCCGGGCCCCAGGGGGAGGACCCCCTGCGTGCCGCCCCACACACCGCAGAGGCCCTTCCCCCCTTTCACTGTGCGGCACCCCACCCTCCCGGCGGCCCCTTCCCCCTCCATCGTGGGTGGTCCGTCCCCCAACTCGGGCTCTCCCTTTTGGTCCCAGGAGTTCTTGCGAATGATGGGATGCGAGCGAGATGCCCCGGCCCTCTGCCGCCTTTTGGAGCTGCTGGCCGAGGGCCAGAGGCTCCCGGCGCCCCCTGCCTGTCCTGGTGAGGTGAGCACCGAAGGGGGCCTCAGGTCCCAGCCTGGAGATTCTTCCGGGGTCTTGACTTGCCCACTGCCATCGTGTCTTGATGGACAGCTGGGACTGGTCCGTGCTGCTAAAGGGGATCCTGATCCGGAGTTAGCCACCGGCTCCCTGTGTGGCCAGTCACAAACACTTCAGAACCTCAGTTTACCCATTTCCAAAATGGGGATTATAAGGCCTCATGTGGGAAGGAGGTTAGACTGGTCAATACCCGCAAGAGCTCAGCTCGGAGCGCAGCGCACAGTCGGTGCTTCATAAATGATGCGGATGCTCATGGTTTACGACAGTTACTTTTGTGTGTCTGACAGATGGTCACCAACATTCATTGAGTGCCAACTGTGTGCCAGACCCTGTAGTGGGTGCTGGGGACTCAGCAGGGTAGAGAAGAGACAGCTAGTGCCCTGCCTTCAAGTTAACAAGATCACTCAATAGGCTGTGACATAAAACACAAAACAGCAAAGACCCCGAAAGAGATAACCAGGCAGAAATGATGGGATGGGGTCAGCAGGCAGTCCTCTTGAAGGGGGTGATGCCTGACAGGAGGAGAAGCCCATCCACGGGCACAGATGGGAGAAGGGATTCCCAGTGGAAGATACAGCAGGTGCAAAGGCCCTGAGGTGGGAATAAATTTGGTGCTTTTAAATAACAGTGAGACAGGCAGGTGTGGCTCCACGGGGAGCAAACCCAAGAGGGCGGGAGGGAGGGTGATACCAGGAGGAGGGCTTCAGGGCAGGGATCCTGGTTGGATTCTAAGGTCCACAGGGGGCCGTGGGAGGAAAAATGGCATGGAGTCTCATTTATGTTTTAAAACTGTGAATGGGAGTCTCGTCCTTCCAGCTGCTCAGGCCTCATTCCACTGTACTCCCTCTCAGGTTCATGAACTCATGAAGCTGTGCTGGGCGTCCAGCCCACAGGACCGGCCGACCTTCAGTATGTTGGGTCCCCAGCTGGACGCGCTGTGGAGTGGAGGCCAGGGGTAGCAGCTGGGGGCGTGAGACCAACGCCTTCTCCATTCGCTCGACCCAAGGGCAAACCCATTCCCTGTCCTCTTTATATCTCCAGCACTGAGATCTCCATGTGACCTTAGCCAGGGGACTGCCCCTTTCTGGTGCCCAGAGGCCTTGTGAGGGTCCTCGGCTTCATGAGTATCCCTCCTGGGGCAGATGACATTGCTCAGCAGACTGGTGGCCTCTGGAACTTGTAAAGAGGCAGGGCAGATGCCTCCTGAGCTCTGCCCGCAGATTAAGGGACCAAACTCAAGCACCCGCTATCTTCCCATCCTGGCCCTGAGTTTCCTTTCTTTTTTTTCTTTTTTTTTTTTTTTTTACTGGGGCACTCGACCACTGAGCCACTTCCCCAGCCCTATTTCGTGTTTTATGTAGAGACAGGGTCTCACTGAGTTGCTTAGCGCCTCGCCGTTGCTGAGGCTGGCTTTGAACTCGCGATTCTCCTGTCTCAGCCTCCCTAAGTGCTGGGATTACAGGCTTGAGCCACCGCGCCTGGCTAGTTTCCTGTCTTCTTTTCACTATCACTTTAAGTATGTGATCTCAGGCACTGCTTTTTCTTGGGGGGAGGGGGATACCAGAGATTGAACTCAGGGGCACTCGACCACTGAGCCACACCCCCAGCCCTATTTTGTGTTTTATGTAGAGACAGGGTTTCACTAAGGTGCTCAGCGCCTCACTTTTGCTGAGGCTGGCTTTGAACTCGCAATCCTCCTGTCTCAGCCTCCGAAGCTGCTGGGATTGCAGGGGTGGCACCGCGGCTGGCTAAGGTGTTGCTCTTTGATCCAAGGATAAGAGCCGCTGTCCTGCTTGGGATTTGCAGGGTAGAGCCTGTGTGTCTGTTCCAGATGGAGTAAAGGGATGGGGCGGCCAGGGTTCTAGTGTCCCCCAGCCATGCCTGAGTGGCCTTGGGCTTCAGTTTCTCTACCTGTACAACGTTTCCTTTCCATCCTGATCTTCTAAGAGTTGTACAACAGATGCTATGAGAGCCTGGTGGGAACTTTTCAGGCAGTTGAGAGAGGGAACAGCATTCCTAGCAGAGGGAACAGCATGCTGAGGGTGAAGGGGCTCAGAGTGCAGAGGTGAAGAGCCCAGCGTTGGAGTCCACATGTCTGCCACTTACTGTGTGAGAGTGGGTCAGTTGCCTCTCCTCTCTGGTCTCAGTTCTGCAAGGGTGGAACTGGACCTCTGGTTGTAAAGAGGCAACTTCCTGAGACTGGTGAGGAGGTGTCTGGTTCAGGTTAAGCTCCCATCCCTCCTGTTTATCTGAAAGGTTTTCAGTTACCTTGGCCTCCCCTGAGGCTCTTCTTCATCTTTCAAAACCCCAGCTGTCACATCCCTGGACGTGTCCCCGCTGCCATTGCTTCAGCCCTGTTCTGCCCTCCAGCCTAACCCCGACCCCACAGCAGGGGCAGGGGTAAGGCTGAGGTCATGGGGGGTTCCTTGGGGGCTGCGCTGAGGTCTCAGCACAGGGTGGGCACACAGTGGAGTCAGGGCGTGTTTGTTGAATGAATAAAGGATTCAATGGGAAGGAGGATTTGTTGCTGTACTTGGCATCTGAGGGGTCTGAGCTGGGAGGGGTACGGTTAGGCCCGTGAGTAAGACACCTTGAGGGGCCACTGTGAGGTTCCCAGGTCATACTGGGGGAGGAGGGCAACTGGGGGAGGCCTTGGCCAGAGGACAGACCTCCTCTGCTCCAGCCCAGCTGCCGGCCTTGGCTCTGTCCTGGGAAAGCTGATTACAGGTCCCTGAGGGGTGGAAGGAACAGCCTGCTCTGGGGCCAGAGGGCAAGGTTAGACCTCAGGAGGCGAGGCTGCACGGATGGGGCAGCCTCAGCTGAGGCAGACCAGCCCTCCATGACGCAGAGACGCAGAGATGGAGAAGATGGGAGATAGAGGCCAAGAGAGACTTAGAGGCAGAGACCGGGTGCCACAGAAATCTCCGTCTCCACTCTCCTGGCCCCGGAAAGGCCCCCACATGCTGGGAAGGGAAAGGGCTGCCCTGGGGTGGAGCAAATCCCCGGTTCCCACCCAGCTCCTGCCCTCTCTCAGCCTCGGTTTCCTTCTTTGGCAAAGGGGACCAGAAGACCCCCTGGGCCCTGGGAAGCACAGGACAGACGGGCTTTGCCCTGGGTCCCCAGCCTCCAGCCCCAGGAGACCCTGTGTGTGGGGTCCCCTGTGACCCTGGGCAAGCCCGGAGTCTCTGCTGTGAACAGTTTCCTTACTCGTACAGCAACAGGGACAGTGAGGTTCTGAACATGGCTGAGCTCAGGAGACCCCCAGGCCCCCCATGCAGGTTTCCCCCTTTCTTTCACTCTCTGCTGTCCGTCTCTGCCTCTCTCCCTGGGGACTGACCCCAGACCTGGGCATGCATTCGCTCCACCACTGAGCCACGGGGGCAGTAGGCTCATCATTTTCAGTTTATCTATTTCACCTCTTTAAAATGGTTGGGGAAGCCGGCGCGGCGGCGCACGCCTGTCGTCCCAGCACTTAGGGAGGCTGAGATGGGAGGATCGCGAGTTCAAAGCCAGCCTCAGCAATGGCGAGGCCCTAAGCAACTCAGTGAGACCCTGTCTCTACATAAAATAGGGCTGGGGATGTGGCTCAGTGGTCGAGTGTCCTGAGTTCAATCCCCAGTACCAAAAAATATATAAACAAACAAACGAATAAATAAATCAAATGGTTGGGGGAGGAGGAAGAGCCCCGCGTGGTGCTGCCCCTGGGGGAGGCTCCCCCAAGGTCCCCAAGGCCCTGATCCCACCCTTGACCTTGCCCCTGGGCCATTCTGCGGAAGGCTGTGTTCCTCCTCCAAGGGCCCCAGCTGGGGCCGCCCAGGCGCCTATAAGGGGAGAGTCCCCGATGGGGCTGGGCGTCTTCTGCCACCATGGACCCCAGTCTGCCTGCCCGGGCTTTGGTGCTGCTGGTCCCGGCCCTGGTGCTCGCGCTGGGCCCCGCGCACGCCCTGGATGCGCGCGAGAAGCTGTGCGGCCACCACTTCGTGCGCGAGCTGGTGCGCGTGTGCGGCGGCCCTCGCTGGTCCCCCGAGGCTGGGAAGCCGGCAGCAGGCGGCGATCGTGAGTGGGGACGGCGGGGGCTGCACTCTGGGGATGCCTGGATGGAGCAGGTGCGGTGACAGCAGCGCAGGCCGAGTCCCTGCAGGGGGAACCGCGAGCCAGCAAAGCAGAACATGCCCAGCGCGGGTGGGAGGCTGTCTTTATTCAACAGCATTTAGGTTTTTATGAATTTTCCCCTTTATTTTGATGTTTTAAGAAGATTTTTAGTTTGAGACAGTCTCGCTGGGTTGCTTAGGGCCTCCTTAAGTTGCTGAGGCTGGCTTTGAACTCCCAATCCTCCTGCCTTAGCCTCCCAAGCCGCTGGGATGACAGGCATGCGCCACTGTGCCTGGCCTTAACTTTGACTTTAAAAAGTACTGCATTAATCCGCGGGCAGTGGCGCATGCCTGTCATCCCAGGGGCTTGGCAGGCTCAAGCGGGAGGATCGCAGGCTCAAGCGGGAGGATCGCAAGTTCAAGGCTGGCCTCATGCACCACAGCGCAAAGCCGCTCCCTGCTTCCGTGTGCATGCTGAGCATCCAGTGGGTCCTAGCTGGGTGTGGGGTGTCCTCTGGGACCCCTGTTCCCTGCTGACCTATGCTCTGTCCCCAGGTGAGCTGCTGCAGTGGCTGGCAGGAAGACATCTCCTCCACGGGCTGGTGGTGGACCAGGACCCTGTGCTAGTGCCTGGCCCCTGGGTTCCCCGCCGCCGGCGGGAAGTGACCTCCAACCCCGCTCGCCGCTGCTGCCGTAGTGGCTGCTCCCAACATGACCTGATGGCTCTCTGTCCCCACTGAGCCCCCCCTGGGTGTGATCCCAGGACAAGTCCCCAAGGCCTCGGAGCACCATGAAGCCCCAGGGACCTGGGGACCTGGACCAGTGCCCACCACCTCAGGCCTGTGTGAGCCAACCTCTGTGGAACCTTGGCTTGGAGGGTCCCCAGCTTTATGGAGATGCCACACATGGAAGGTCAAACGTCCTCTTTGAGAGGAGCCCCAGACACTAGCCTCCTTGTCCCCAATAGGAAATAAATAATCCAAAGCAGCTCTGTGTGTATTTTCTAGAAAAGGGGACGAGCCTGGGCCAGCCCCCCCGGTGGGCTTGTCCTCTGGCCTCCCGTGAACCCGCTAATGCTCTCAGGAGCCTGATAACAACTTGGGGGTCATCACAATACAAAGTGGGAAAATCGAAGTCCAGGGAGAGGAGCACTCGGGCAGAGTCAGCTGAGGAGGGAGCAGCCAGCAACAGGGCTTCTCCCAGGTCTCCTCAAAGGGAGCCCCGAGCTGCAAGGCCCCGGAAGAGTGGACACAACATGCAAATTTTTGAACCATAATCATGGTGGACATTTATTCTAACTCTGACCGTTTCTCTCACTGCATCCTCCCTCCACTCTGAGTGGGGGATCGTATGATATGACCCTTTTGTAAGACTAATGAATCATTTGACTAAGTGACCCATTTACCCAGTGTCCAGGCTGCTGTCACAAATGGCCACAAATTGGACAACCTCAACCACGTGAATTTATTCTCTCATAGTCTGGAACCAAGGGGTTGACGGGTGAGGGGCCCCACAGGAGAGCCTTCCAGGCCTCTCCTCTGACTTCTGGTAACCCCTGGAATCCTTAGCGTCTTTGTGACCACATCACACCAACATCTGTCTCCATCCTCACAGGACCTTCTATTCTGTGGGCATCTTTTCTTTTGGGGGGTACCAGGGATTGAACTCAGGGCACTCGACCCCTGAGCCACATCCCCAGCCCTATTTTGTGTTTTATGCAGAGACAGGGTCTCACTGAGTTGCTTTAGCGCCTCGCTGTTGCTGAGGCTGGCTTTGAACTCGCGATCCTCCTGCCTCAGCCTCCCTAAGTGCTGGGATGACAGGCCTGCACCACCGCGCCAGCTCTTTTCTGTCTTTTAAACACCATTGCTGGGTTTAGATTCCACACTAATACAGCACCTCCATATTTACCTTAATTCCATCTGTAAAGATTCTATTTCCAGATAAGGCCATACTCTGAGGTTCCAGGCAGACATGAATTCGTGCAGGATGCCCACGAGGATTCAGCGCAGGACTGCAGGGGAGTTGTGCAGCTGGGACTCAGAACTCAGGGCAATGGGGAGCCATAGAGGGTGTGTGAGCATGAGCAGGGACAGGGTGAGGTCAGATCTGCCTGTTAGACCCTCCTTCGCCCTCCCCCCCCCACTTCTCTGGCCTGGATGCTCCTCAGCCTCTGTCTCCCCCACCCGTCCCCCGTCTCCATGGCAGCCACGGGGCTTCTCAAAGCTTGAAAAACAGCCTCCCTCCTTGATCCAAAGGTGCTGGCACAGGTAAACAGCGCCCTCTATCCCCACCTCCCGCCAGGTGCTGGACCCCACCGTGCTGTGTCTTGCCACCTGCTCTTAATTCCAAAGCCCACTTCCGGCACCTTCCTGTGGAGTTTTTTACAGGTCTGCTTTCTCACCACCAGGGGCTCAAGCACCCTTCCCCAGGAGGGAGGAGCGCGTGGCAGGACTGAGGCGCACAGTAGGCGCCCGTGGACACTGGAGGGAGGGAGGGAGAGGGCAGAGATGCACAGCCACCGTCCTGGTGGGAGGTGAAGGCAAACGGGGTGGGGGCCCCACAGGATTCAGAAGGGGTCTAGTGTCCCACCCAGCCAAGAGCAAATCCACAGCAAGAATCAGCCTTGGCAGATGTGAGCTGAGGGCAATAGGGAGCCACAGAGGGTGTGTGAGGGGGGCTGGACAAGGTCCCATCTGCCTGACAAAAATCTTCCCAACGTCCACTCCTACCACACACTGCTGTCACTCACTGGTACTTCCTCCTGGAAGTGAGACTTGACGAGACGGATGCAGACCAGTCTCTTGTTAACACTTAGAATGGCTTAAAAAAAAAAAAAAAAAATCTCCAGGTTTTCACAAAATGCTTTATTCCCTGAGGATGCTGTGCCCAGCTGCCCCTCATGCCTGGGGAGCTTGAGTCCCACTTGGGGACAGGAGGGGGTCACCAGCTCACTTGGACACCCCCACCTGTAAAACACTGGGGCAGGGGCCACCTGAAGACCCAGATAGCCCCTTCTCTGGGCAGTGGTGTGTGCATGTTGGCCGGTCTGAGCTGCTCTCTGAACTCTTGGGGGGCCCAGGTGTGGGGACTGAGCCCTGCTGGGGGCCCCAGGAACTCTGCACTCCCACAGCTTTACATGGACAGCTACGTCCCTCCTGTGCCTGCCACTCCACTGTAGGGGCGCTCCATGCCACAGGCGAGGAGCAGTGGCCCGTCCCCTGCTGCTGTGGCCCCTCTCCAACTGAGGGGTCCAAGGTCCCCAGATGCATCAAGAACAGGACCTCACTCTCCTATGTGAACACTACTCCTCACTCCAGTGGACACAGGGGTCCCTGGATGGCCTTGAACTGCGGCTGCAACTCATCTACCATGAAACCACCACAGCCTCACCGGGAGGGAGGGGAGACCATGCAGGGTCCAGTCTGTGATTCAGGACAGAATGGGGAGTGGGTCCTTCACGCAGTGGAATGGACACATCCACAGCTGGAACCTAACAGAGGGGCTTCTTGTCATCAGCCACCACAGAAAGGAGATGGTCACATTTCCTGGGGTTTCTTCCCGTCCAGAAGAGGGAACTCTGGAGCACGGCCAGAGTGGGTTTTGCAGGGTGCGTAGGAGTTCGCCAAGTAGTATATTCACTCATCAGACCCTGTGTCCTCTCTATTCTCAGCTCACCTGGGAAGACAAAGTCCCCAGCTTCCTGAGAGGAAGGGATCATTCCTTTCTGTGCAAGCGGAGACAAGCCCAGCGGCGAGGACCCTGAGGTGACCTCAGAAGACCTGTATCCGCTTGCCGCAGGTGAAGTTGGGCTGGCTCAGTGCATCCCACATGAGCAGCAGCTCGTAGGGCAGGAAGCGATGGACCAGCAGCAGCTCCCGGTAGAAGCAGGGGTCAAAGGAGGTCAGGCTGGCCGAGGGGGCCTGCACCCCAGCCGTGCGGACGCCGCTGTGCGAGGCGGGCTTCAGTCCCTGGTGCTTCAGGCACATGCCCAGGAAGACGTCGTCAATGGGGAAGAGGTCCAGCGCGGGGGCGGCCCTGCGCAGTGCTGCGGCCGTGAAGCGCGACAGCAGGAAGCCGCCTCCCCCGCAGTAGGGAGGGTAGCGCTCCTCCCGCATCACCACCGGGGGCACGTAGTACTTGCTCCAGGGAACCCGGATGGGGCCCACATTCTGGATCAGATGCCCCACGAAGAGGTGTTGGCCAGGGTCCAGGTCCTGTAGGTAGGTGACCATGTTGTCGGTGTGCGCAAAGACGTCGTCGTCCCCATTGAGCACGAAGCTGGCGTCGGTGCACCTGGTCTCTTGCCACTCAAGGAATAGCACCTGAGGGGGGGGCGTTGGCTTAAGGGGTGGGGCCACTGGTGGTGGGTCCCTGTTGGCTGCCCCAGCCCAGCGAGCCTGGGAAAGGTTGTGCTCCCACAATCAGGCCAGCCTGTGATCAAAATCCCACTCTCTGAGGTAACCTGGACCTCAGTTTCCAACTTTCCCACCAGGCCTCATCATAGCACCTGTCTCCCAAATTGTTGGGGATCCAGGGAGAAGAGGTTTTGCAAGGAACCAAGATGTCCTGAAAATTATGCCGTTTACATTTATTGTGATTCCTTTCAACCCTGCTGGGCTGAGCCCTGTAGCTAAATAGTTACTTGTGTCACTGGGAGTTGACACCTGCCTCCACCACGGGTCTCTGTGCTCCCTCAGCGTGGGGATGGTGTCTTTCCTATTTGTTCCATTTCCCCAGCACCCGGCATGGGGCCAGCATGCTAGGTACATGCTTGTGAAGGTGAAATTTAGTGTATTTTTGCTTTAAGAAATTCCAGTTGTTTGGGAGGCTGAGGCAGGAGGATTGCAAGTTCAAGGCCAGCCTCAGCAATTTAGCTAGGCCCTAAGCAAGTCAGCGAGACCCTGTCTCTAAAAAATATACAAAAAGGACTGGGGAGGTGGTTGAGTGGCTAAGCAGCCCAGGGTTCAATCCTTGGTACCATCAAATGTGACCTTAGGAGATGGGTGTGGTCTTCAGTCCTGGTGAGGGAATGGACAGGGCATTGAGCAAGGTGGCACATGGAGAAAGCCACAGGAAGCCCTGACCGACTCGCCCCTGCACTGCCCCCTAACTGGGTCTCTACTCAGTTTTGCTCTTCCCACTGATGTGGGCTGGGTTCTTGTCCATCAAAAGGTCTTTACTGGGGCTGGGATTGTGGCTCAGCGATAGAGCGCTTGCCTCACATGTGGGAGGCACTGGGTTCGATCCTCAGCACCGCACATAAATAAATGAATAAATAAAGGTCAATCAACAACTAAAAAAAAATTTTTTAAAAAGGTCTTTACTGAGCACTTACTATGTGCCAAGACTGAGAAGCACCGAGTGAAATAGACACAGACCCCAGCCTCATGGGGAGAACCAGAAAAAATAGATGATCTATAGTCCCTGTCACTCCCAAAGTTAGCTGAGCACCAGTTGCTGGTCTAAGTGTCTTATGGTTTTGTTTGTTTTATGGTGCTGGGGATGGAACCCAGGACTTCATGCATGCTAGGCAAGTGGTGTACCAGTGAGTGACACCCTAGCCCAAGGTACCTTAATACTGTCTCAGGTAATCCCCAGAGCAGCCCAATTAGGTGGGTGGGCCTAATTTATCTCCCATTTCCCAGGTCAGGAAAATGGAGGCACAGAGAGGTAAATGAACTCCCTCAAGGTGGAACAGGAACCAAGAGGCAGAGCCTGGATCTGAATCAGTGCCACCCCAGCAGATCTATGCAGGTCATTTTAGTCCCTCTACCCTTCCGGTCACCCCAGGGGAAGAGCAGGTCACTAAAAGGACAGCGAGGACAGAGGACAGACAGGAGAGGGGTGAGCAGGGCCTCAGAGAAAGCAGGGCACAGGGACAGGAAGGACCTGCCAACGTGTCGCCATCAGATGCCCCGGGCGGGCCCACCTGCTTGAGCGTGAGGTTGAAGAAGGAGTCGTGGAAGTCCCACTGCAGGATGTCGCCATGCGTCTGTGCCTCCAGCTGCAGCAGCCGGTTGACCTTGCGGGCCTCGTGCGGGTGGCTTGCGGTGCCCACGAGGAAGACGCGCCGCAGCTGCGCACCCCGCACCAGGCGCTCGCGGCCCCACGTGCGCCGCACCAGCTCGCGCCGCTCGTAGTTGCTGGGCGAGGACTTGATGGCCAGGAGCAGGAACACGGGCTGCGCGCACTTCTCGGGGGGCACGTCCTGCAGCAGCGCGAAGGCGCGACAGTGGCGGTACAGCAGGAAGTCGCGCACGTGCTGGGGCTGTCCCGCAAACTCCGGATGGGTGGCCATCGAGGTGTTGGCGTGGCACGGGGCAGGCCGGGGGCGGGCAAGGGGCGTGGGCCAGGCTAGCACCTCGGGGGGCCCCAGGGGCTTCTCCGGCACCAGGCAGTTGGGCGGTGTGGACACGTGCAGACTGAAGAGGAGCAGGAGGGTCAAAGTGACCACAGCCAGAACGAGGCTCAGCTCTGGCCGCAGGGGTCGCGGACACCTCATCCTGGCCAGCCCAGGTCTGGGGTGCGTGGAGCAGGGCCTGGGGGTCTCCTGCGGAGAAGGATGCACCCGGAGAGCTCGCCACTGCAGAGGACCCCCTGAGCCACTGGAGGCCGCAATATCTGGCTGGGCCTCCAATTGCTCCAACTGCAAAAATACTGCAAGTCCCTCCCCACTCAGCCTCACCCCAGGACTTCCTCTGCACCCTCAGCTATGTGGGCTCTGACAGGTTCCCAGGCCCTGGTCGGGATTTTTAGCTTCCCTTTTCTTTTTTTAGAGGGAACCCAGGGCCTCACCCAGGCTAGCTAGGGCTGCTACTGAGCTTCCTCCCCAGCCCGGAGATTAAATATTTTTACCATCATCTCATTTTATAGGGAAAACTGAGGAATGGAGATCTACCCTCCCCCAAAAAAACCCCCAGACTGATCATGCCCAGAATCTCCATGTTCCTCCTTCAGAGATGACCAAAGAGCCACCCTGAGAGAGGCAGGGAACCGTCTTTTTAGCAGATGAGAGCTGCTGGGGTCCTTTTCACCTCCCCTACCAGGAAGCTCTAAGATTCTGGTTACAACAGTTACTCATTCTTCCTCTTTCTCTTTGGTACTGGGGATTGAACAGTAGGTGTGCCTAAGCACTGAGCCACATCCCCAGCCCTTTGTTTAAATTTATTTTTTAATTGTAGATGGACACGATGCCTTTATTTTATCATTTACACATGGTGCTGTGGATTGGACCCGGTACCTCACATGGGCTAAGCAAGTGCCCTGCCACAGAGCTACAGCCCCAGGCCCCTTTTTATTTTTTGTTTGGGACAGAGCCTCACTAAGTTGCTGAGGCTGGCTTTGAACTTGTGATCCTCCTGCCCCCAGGCTCCCGAGCCACTGGGATTACAGGTGCGCCACCGCGCCCGGCCTTTCTTCCTGTCTTGAATGGTCCTCTAACCTGAGCATGGCCCCTGGCTCCTCATGGATCCCTCAAAACCAGCAGGTCTCAAACAAAGCTGTCTTCCTTGGCAAACTCCTGTTAATCCCTTAAAACCTGTCCCAAATGGTCCATTCTCCAGAAAGCGCTCACTGCCCTCTCTCTAAGGGTCCTGGTTCGCCTGTCACCCTTGTCTCTGTCCCTGGCCTGGTCCTAGTTTCCTGGAGGTCTCCGTATCTGGCTTCGTCTTTCCAGGCATGGCAGCAGCTCAGGAATTCAGCATCACCCAGAATGAGGCAGACACACGGGGAGGCGGGAGCGAAAAGTGAATTCACTCAGTGTCTCTCTGGTGAACTTGTACGAAGCCCAGCTGTAAGGATCCCTCCTCCTGCGAGCTTTCCCTCCGCACCTCCAGGCAGAGCCCACGATCTCTCTTTCAAATTCCTTCTCCAGGCTTCCCTAGAAGCCTTCCAAATGCTTTTGTCAGGAGAGGCATGTCTGTTTTGTTCTCCAGCCTTGAATTGGAGGATCTACTTTCTGGTGCAGCATCAAAGTACTAGATTAGACTCAGGCAGGACTTTTTAAAAAAAAATTTTTTTTTTAGTTGTAGATGGATGCAAAACCTTTATTTTTATGCAGTGCTGAGGATCGAACCCAGTGCCTCACACATGCTAGGCAAGTGCTCTACCACTGAGCTACAGCTCCAGCCCCGACTTTTTTATTCAGCAAATACTTACTGGCACCAGAGAGATCTAGAACATCACAGTACTGGAGAGGACATTTCAGGGTCCAACTTCTGGGCTTGAATCTGGATTGTCCCACAGCCTGGCTGGGACTCTCATTCCCTGGGCCTTGGTTTCCTCAGACATAGAGAGAACCTCCAAGCAGCCCCCAGCTCACAGGGTTGTGTGGCCTTGAAGGGCACCAGCCACCTGCACATAGTGGCGCTTGAGTGTTTGTTGAATGAACGTCTGAATGTACTTACCTCAGATGGTCTCGGGGTGCCCGTGCTGAGCTGGGGTCTCTTCTGTCTCCCCAACTGCACCTGGAACAGTGCGGGGCAGTCAGTGGTCCTGATAAGCCCATTCAATCCTGAGCGACCCTACCCAGCTATAGACTGGGAGCAAGGCAGCTTCCTGTTTCCATCTGGGGCCACAGATTATCACAGGAACTGGGGACAGGCCTCCATTGCTGATCCATGAGGCCATTTCCCAACATGTGCATCCCAGCCTGGTCAAGGTCTCCTGGGCCAGACAGACATGTGCAGCCCCTAAAATAGGGCTCAGATTCTACACCACAATTTCCACTCTGTGACCTTGGGAAAGCAACTTGATGTCTCTGAGCCTCAATGTAAAACAGGAAGAATCAACCCTATGTAAAAGTATGATCAGAATTTATTTCCCCACATACTGGGTGTGGTCTTGCCTCAGGATCTTTGCACAGGCTGTTCACACTGCCTGGGCTGCTCTTCCCCCAGAGCTCCAAGCAGCCCAACTCCTTCCTGTCTTTGCATAAATGTCACCTTCCCAGGGAGGCCTCTGTGGGTGGGACATGTCATCTCACTAACTACCCCAGTTCCCACTTGTTTTACTTTTTTCTCTAGCACTAGTCACTTCCTAAAATATATAAAAGGGATTTTTTTCTTGACCATTTCCCCACCAGAATGTTTGTTCCATGTGATCCATCTGTTTACCATTTTATCCTCAGCCTCTGGGTATATTGTAGGTGCTCAATAAATGTGTGATTAATGAATGAAAGAATGTTGGGACAGGCACAGTGGTGCATTCCTGTAATCCCAGCACTTAGGGAGGCTGAGGCAGGAGGATCGCAAGTTCAAAACCAGCCTCAGCAATGGCGAGGCACTAAGCAACTCAATGAGACCCTGTCTCTACATAAAACACAAAATAGGGCTGGGGATGTGGCTCAGTGGTGGAGTACCCCTGAGTTCAATCTCCAGTGCCAAAAAAAAAAAAAAATGTTGGGCTGCCACGGCACCTGAAAAAAAAATCATCTGATTCTCAGGATGATCCACTACAGTCATTCATGAACTGTGCTCCTGACACGCCAGGAGCTGGGGACACAATGGTGGATGGGCATGAGTCCCTGCTACCATGGGGCCCACGCCCTGGAGGATGACCAACAGTAAGTAACTAACTCATTAAAGGAGACAGGAGACGAAAATTCGAGAGGTCAGTAGAAAAGCAGCTCAGAGTCGTGCACATCCCTTCTGCGACCCCAAGATGGGCGAGTACTTCTCACCAGCTGCCAAGCCCCCAGTTGTGCCATGGACACCTGCCGTGCGTCCTCTCAGCTCAGTTCTCTCTCCACCTAGAGGCTCAGTCCCCAAGGTGGTCTCCCTGCCCAGCCCCAGTCATTTTCTATGTGCTTCTGGCCACAAATTGGGGTCCCCGAGCCCTTCCTCTGGTTTGGTTAATTTGCTTGAGAAGCTCAGAAAAGGTTGCCAGCACCTGCCCATGAGGGATCCCTGACTCAGACTGCCAGCCTCTACCATTGTGAGAGAGTTTCCCTACCTGGCCTTGAACCTGCAGTGCTCTGGCCTTGGCTTCCTGGAGTAGCTGTGATGACAGGTGTATGCCACCATACCCAGCTCGAGTTCTTTTGCCAGGCACGGTGGCGCATGCCCGTAATCCCAGCACTTTGGGAGGCTGAGACAGGAGAATCGCGACTTCAAAGCCAGCCTCAGCAACGGCGAGGCACTAAGCAACTCAGTGAGACCCTGTCTCTACATAAAACACAAAATAGGGCTGGGGATGTGGCTCAGTGGTAGAGCGTTTGCCTAGCACGTGTGGGGCACTGGGTTTGATCCTAAGCACCGCATAAAAATACATAAAAATAAAGTTATCATATCCATCTATAACTAAAAACAAACAAAAAGAAAACACACACACAAAAAAAACAGCACAAACCTAAGACTGAAGTCAAGTGCTCTCAAATTCAAGATGAAGTCACTCATAATATTCAGCACATGACAGATGAGATCATCTGTGCACAGAGTGCAGGGGGAAAGTCCTAACCAGTTACCAAAATCCTAGGCTGAGCAGCTGCTGGAACCCGGGGCGGGGCCCAACAATCGGGAGGCAAGAGAGAAGGACCAGGAGCTGTGAGGTCCCCAGTAGACACCCAGGTCCCATGCTGTCACCAGGGACCACCCTGCCACATGCTCTGTCAGAGAGGCTAATGGGAATCCCGGTAGGATGATATCCATCAAACAACCAAAACAGACGATTTACAAACATGTCAGGGGTGGAGAGGGACACGGTGACCTGACCATCCACCCGGAGTCTGCCACAAAGATGTTGGTCACCTAGGGAAGGAAACGGAGAGCTGGGATGTCCCCTCCCCGTGTGCCAGTGGCAGATAGGTGCCGGGCTGGTTGGCAGTCGGTGGTGATCCCGCCCGAGGAGGTCGTCAAGGCCCCCATGCTCTGACTCCAGGTCCCCCTGTAGTCATAGACTGGCTCAGAGGGAGCTTTGCCTCCCACAGAGAGGAAGAAGGGCCCTCCGCGGAGGTGGCAGAGCAGCTGCCCCGACACCCACCTGTACCTGAGCGCAGGGGCCGAGTCCCAGGGACCACAGGCACACGCCACCCGGCCTGGCTGGGAGATAATCTTCAGTTGCTGTGACTTGGGGAGAGGGGGAGCAGGGGCACTAGTGGATGGAGACCTGGGATGTTGTGCAACATCCCACACTATTACAGGACAGCTTCAGCACATCAACTGACCCCAAATGTCAACATTTTCAAGGTTGACAAATTCTGTTCAAAACTGACAGATAACCCAGAATAGAGAATTCAAGTGAGGGCTCAGGTGTGTGGCGGAGGGGTAGGGTACTGCCGTAGCACACGAGGCCCTTGTTCCATCCCCAGCACCGGAAAACAAGAAAAAAACCCCAACTCAAACCGAGGCAAACAGCAACAAAAACCACCAAACAGCAGCAGCAACAAAAGCAACCAGAACCATGAGCCTGTCCGCAGCCACTGAAGCGGGGAGGGGCAGGAGGAAGTAAAGCCATGCACGGGTTCCTATTCCTGGGGTGGGGTGTCCAGGCAAAAAAGAACCTTTCAGCATGGCTTTTTGGCTTCAGTTAATTCCATGAATACCTTTTCTGCTCCTTGTAATTTATTTTCTTGTTTTTTTGTAAGAACTCTTTACATATTAAACACTTAATTCTTTGTTGGTACCTCTTTTTCTCCTCCAGGCTATGTTTTCTCTAAATGGAGGGATTCTAGGATCAGCAATCAGCTGTCCTGGCAGCTCTGATCATGAAACACACGTATGACCATCATTCATTCATTCAGCAGGTGTGCGTGGGGGCTCAGGTTCTTGGTGGGGTTTGAACAACTCAGCAGGAGTTGGAGGGAGGAAGATTCTCTTTCCCCTTCCTGTACCCTAGACTTCCATGAATACAAACAAGATTCTCTTTCTTTTTTGCATTTACCAAGGCGCCCACTGAACTCATGAGCCCTTAAAACCTCAAGCAGGAAATGTACCTTCCCAGACAGCCACATCCCGACTGGTGTGAGAGTCCGCCCCTGGGTTCCCCTTCTGCAAGGCTGAGCTAGGGCATGACCAATAAACCTTACCGGGTTCCACTGTGGGCTACTATGCTCTGGGCAGTACCAACCTGTCCTCATAGGTCTCGCCATCAGAAGGAGCTGGGACCCCACACCTGCCACGGGAGACATGGGGGTTTAGCTGAGGGTCGGGGACAGCTTCCCAAAGAAGGTGCAGCAACCCTGGACCGCACAGGTCTGGGCATCCATGGGCAGCCCCTCCAGGCCCGGGTTCAAGTCTGTGGTCCCCACCCAAGATCCTGGGGTCAGCAGTCTCTCTAGAAGCTCCTGTTTCAAAGCCCACGCATGGAAACCGCTCATTCTTTCCACAAGTGTGTGCTGGGTGCTACGGGAGAGCCTGAGATGTCCCCACCCTGGACGGGAGCCCCCAGGAGCCAGATGTGTATGGGGGGGACATTTCCTTCACACACCAAGCAAGCTGTGAATGCCACAGCTGACACCCGCCGGGGGTCCTCTGAGTCAATCCAGTTTGGACACCAGGTACCTGCTGTTCTGACAGATCCCACAGGTTGAGGCTCTGTCCCCAAGACTGTCCCCTCCCCATACTTCTGATGTCCATCATCCACCCCAGGTGTTTTGGACCCACCAGTTGGAAATCAGGGCTCCCAGGACCCCTTCTTTGGGGACCATTAATATGCTGGCGTGGTTCACAGAGCTCAGGGTCCACCCGGCTTGCATTTACCAAGTTTTTGTAAAGCGTCTGGGGAAGGGAGCGGGTGCAGGGGAAGGGGTGCAGGCGCTCTCGCCCTCTCAGGGCTGGGCTGCTCAGGTTTTTTTTTTTCTTTTCCTAGCAGCCTCCTCCCACAGGCATGATTGAGGATACCGGAGGCCAACTGTGTGCAGCTCACCCTGCCGCCCTGCCCCCGTCCCTGGAGGCTGCGGTGGTGCTCAGAGTCCCTGTCCTTTAGTCCTTCCTGGGTGTTTCTTTTCTTTTTTGGTCCCAGGGATTGAACTCAGGGGCACTCGAGCACTGAGCCACGTCCCCAGCCCTATTTTGTGTTTTATGTAGAGACAGGGTCTCACTGAGCTGCTTAGCGCCTCGCCGTTGCTGAGGCTGGCTTTGAACTCGCGATCCTCCTGCCTCAACCTCCTGAGCTGCTGGGATTTCAGGCGTGAGCCACCGCACCAGCCTGCCCTGCTGTTTCTGGTGACCACTGCCCTTTCAGGAGCTACCTAGGGGCTGCTGCCAGCCACCTCATTAGCATACAAGACACTGGAGCTACCAAGACTCCAAAGGTGTTAGGAGGTGCTCGCCAGGAACCTGGATGAGCCCAGGTTCTTCACCTGAGTGAAGAATAGAGCCCCACTTGCAGGGAAGCAAAATGTTCAAGGGGTTCACGGCCTTCTGGACAGTGCCCGGGGAGCTGGACGCAGTGGGGCTCGCCTGTAATCCCAGCAGCTTGGGAGGCTGAGGAGGGAGGATCTCGAGTTCAAAGCCAGCCTCAGCAACTTAGTGAGGCCCTAAGCAACTCAGCGAGACCCTGTCTCTGAATAAAATATAAAAAAGGGCTGGGGATGCGGCTCAGTGGTTAAGTGCCCCTGGATTCAATGCCCTCTACCCCTCTCCCCAAAAAAGCCCGGGGAGACCCCAGGACCCTCCCCGACCTCACCTGGCCTCCTTCCCAGCAGAGGAAGACTGAACAGCCTCAGTGTGCATCAGATTTGAACCCCATCCTGAAGCAGCCAGGTCCCGTTTGGGCCTCATTTCACCCCGGGGATTCCTGACACGGCGATGCTGGGAGCCTACTGTGTGCGGGCGGGGGGCACGCGTGGCCCTCACTACCGCCAAGGGCCCAGCACATTCTACCCGTGTGTGATGACGCCAGAAGGGGACACTGGCACTCCGCATGGCGCGGGATCAGAACCCAGGACCTCACCAGGCGGGATTGGCCGCCCTCACCTCCCACAACCACAGAGCCTTCTAGAGTCAGGCACGAGGACCTGTCACAGGTGACACCAAACACGCGGAAGAACAGAGAGCCCGGGGGGCACAGGGCACCCACGTTGCACTGCCCGCCCTCGCACCGGCCGCCCACGAGTGTGGCACGCGTGAGTTCAAGTTTTACCAGATGCACTGGCGTCTGGGCCATAGAACAATTACTGAGCACCTACTGTATACTGGGTTCTGGGGCCACCAGCCCTGCCCTGTGACATTAACATAGAGTGACCAGCAGCAGCTTTTATAAATGCTGCAGAGGGAAGAGGAATCAGCAGGCAGAGGTGATCAAGTGGGGACCAGGGGGATTCTGAAGGACACTGCGGAACCACCTGGGCAGGGCCCTGGGGGAAGGACACATTCCTGGACGAGGCTGGAGACAGTAGAATTGGACTGACCAGGAAAAAAACTCATGCTCTGTGTGAGGGGCAATGGGGAGCCATGGAGGGTGTGTGAGCAGGAGAGGAGCCAGATCAATGTATGCTTTTAAGAAGTCTCCTGTAGCCACCAAGGGGCAGAGGTAATCAGAGCAGGAGGAGGGAGTGCGGCAGCATCCAGGTAGAAGAGCTCGGGGCTGGAAAAGGGGACAGGTTCAGGAAATATGGCAGGAGATGACAGGAGTCATTAGTGTTAGAACCTGGATGTGAGGGTGGACAGGAAAGCACCAGGGAACAGAACAGGAGAAACCTCTGAGCCTCTCACTGGAACATGGAGATGCAGTGGAGATCCAGCCTTGAGGCGAGTGAGAGCAGGTGGCCGAGGAGCCTCCCTGAGGACAAGTCCACAGCAGTGACATCCTGGATGACTCTCCAGTACCCTTATCTGTCCCCATGGCCAGACCAGTCAGCTTCACCCCAGGCTGTTTGCCTTCATGCATCAGTGCTGTTTTGCCCAACCCATAGTCTGCTTCCTCCAGCACCACAGAAAAGCCACTTTTATTCACTGGCCAAGACCCAGGAGCCTCCCCTGGGGGTGTGGCTGCCAGATGTGGCCCTCTCAATGCCTGTCCTCCCCCCACAACCTCTGCCCTGCCCACCAGCTCCAGCCACACTGGCTTCTTGAGCAAACTTTAAGCATCCAAGCTCCATGCTGCCCCAGGGCCTTGGCACCTGCTGTTGCCTCAACCTGGTACTCCCTTGGCTCCAGCCCTAGCCTATCGGATTCTCTTTAAGTCGCAGCTCAAAAGTCACCTCAGCAAAGTTATGACCTCCCATCTAAACCACCCACCCCATGTCTGCTCTTCTCTGAAGTGTTTTGACCAGAAGTCACCGGAAACTGACTTACTGCTCTTCTGTTAGTCTCCCAGTCAGCCTGGAACCCCAGAGGTGGGACAGGGTGCCTTGTCCTCTATGGTGATGTCCCTACCTGACACTAACCAGGCCATTTCCTCCTGTCTCACTTCAACCTCACCTTCCCCTTCCACAAGTGCTGTCTCAGAAAATCTGTAGCTTGTGGGGACTCACAGCATATGCAAGGTCCTGGGTTCCATCTTCAGCATCAGGAGGAAAAAATTAAACAAGAGCCTGGGCCAAGGTGTGGCTGGGTGGCGGAGCCTTGCCCAGCATGCCCGAGGCCCGGGGCTTTATTCCTGCAGCCTCTCCACCCCCATCGAGAATCAGAAAAACACTGGGCAAGGCGGCACACACCTATAATCCTAGCAGCTTGGGAGGCTGAGGCAGGAGGATCGCAAGTTCAAAGTCAGTCTCGGCAATGTACGGAGGCCCTAACCAACGCAATGAAACCCTGTCTCTAAAAGGGCTGGGGATGTGGCTCAGTGGTTAAGTGTCCCTGCATTCAGTCCCCAGTACCAAAAAACAAACAAAGAGAAAGCAAACGGAAGAAAACCTCAAAAGATAAGGGGAGTCCACGTGGAACGGAAGGGATAGGAGCTAGTGGCGTGGGAGATTGCTGGCTCCAAATCTTCCTGAGGAGCTAGAGAGCTGAACAGTCCCTCAGGATGTATTTAATGAGCAAGAGATGCCACAGGTCAGGGAAGCAGGGTCACCTGGTGTTTGTACTACAGGAAGCGTCGTGGACCCTGCAGATCCTCAAGGGGACAGCATCCAGGAGGAGGGCTGAGGCTCCCCAAATCTGCGATGCTCGAGCACCCTCTGTAACATGGTGCAGTGTTTGCATAGAAACTATGGCCCAAGCGCCTGTGGCCTCTAGATAATGTCCCAGGACTCACAACAGCTAACAGCAGGCACATGGTGGTGGTGGGGATGCTGCCTTGTTAGGACTCTCCACCCAAAACAGTCTGTACCTGTGGAGTTGGATCTGTTGACGTGGGACCCCTGGGTACGGAGGGCGGGCCAGTCTCTGAGGACCTTGGTGATCTGTGAATATTATGCACTCCTGGCGAAAAGAGGCCACTCAGCAGTCCCCAGGCACCAAATACCCGTGACCTCTGAATATTCATGAGGCACTGGGGGTGGGCACTGCATATTTATGACCCACTGAATGTTAATAAGCTCCGAGATGGCAGAAGGGCCCACCACCCAGCTGAATTCATTTGGGGACTCGCTCCTCGTGGCAGCAGTGTGGCCCCACGTCCTCTGCCATCATTCCCAGGTGACGGCCAACCTGAGTGCTTGTCCTGGTTATGTGTGGCTCCAGGCACTTCTGTCCCCCTCAACTACCTGGCCAAGACCAGGTAGTTCAAAGGTGACGGATCCGGAGGCCAGGCCCGCCCACTCCCACAGCCCAGGCCCCGCTCTCCCTGGCTTAGGCTGATCCTTGACCCTGGGGGCCCTTCCTGATCCCAAGGTTGGGGCCTCCGGCCCCTCGTGATGCTCCCATTTTCCAGATGAGAAAACTGAGCCTCAGAGTCCTGGAACCTTTTCCAAGCCTGTCCCACCTGTGCCCATCTCAACTGCAGCGTTTGGAAGGCGGGGGTAGCACAGCCTGACCCAGGCCAGTGCAGCCCCAGTCCCGGGCCTGTTGCCCTATCGGGAAACGCGGGCTCCTCTCTGCCTTACTCTGCTGCCACAAGGACCCAAGGAGCTAATGTCTTTGAAGTAGCCCTGGCAGCCCACTGACCACCTGTGGGACCCAGGACAAGTAGCAGGGTCCCCCTGGACCTTGGAACCTTCCAGTTGGGATGGTGGCAGCTGCCAGCGCGTCCCACCAGCTGCAGGCGCTAGCATTCCACATCAGCGGCGTGGATGGGGGCGTGGAACCTTCTGAGGACTTTCTCAGAATGTTCTGGAACATTCTCACACAAAGTGAGGGGTGGAGGGTGATGGAAGCAATTAGAAGAACCCCCTTTGTGTGCATAAAGACCACGTGCCAGCTCCACAGGGTGACCTTTTCTCTAAGTGACACGTTTGTGAAGTGCCACCAGTATTGTTAATATCGACAGAGACACTGCTGTCACCTACATAAGCCCTGACTGCTTGGAGCAAGTGCCAAGCTCCTGGGTGTTGCATAGCCCGGTCTAGGTTCTTGGGACTCAGCTAGGATAACAGAGAGAAGCCCCCAGGCTCACGGAATGCAGGCACTAATAGGGGACAGAGAGGTAGCAAACCATAATTTTCTGGAGATCGAACTCCAGGGGTGAAGAAACTCTTCCCACCTGTGAAAAGGCCCCAGTGCCTCTCATGGAGCCTTCCAGGAGGGGGCCTTGGTTCCCAGGTGGGCAAGCTGGGCACAGAGAGGGTACCCAACTACCTGAAGTCACACAGCCGACTGAGGCTGGGGAGGGCTGGAGGGACCGGAGGACGGTTCCTCACCTGCCGGTCCTGGCTTGCTCTACCTGTGATGTAATGATGGGCGAGCCCCTTTTTATGAGGAACAGGAGTCCCTTTTATCAACAGAAAAGAAAGAAAACGTCCAGTAAAGATAATAACGTCCTTAGAAAGGCTCATTATAGCCGGACCCCGCTCCATAAACCCATGTGCTGTTCCAGAGGGTTCCAGGGTTCCAAGTCAACCGTGACCCGATACTCAGGGTGAATACTACTCAGGGTGAATACTTGGGTGTGGAAAGGGGCAGGAGGGGGGACCCCACCCTTTAGACCTTGGCTTCCTGGTTTCCAGTTCAAGGTTCAGTCACCCTCCCAGCAGCCAGTCAGTGATTCACTTAGCAAGCTGACCGTACCTCTGCAGAACTGCCTGGGGCACCTGGGATGCATCCAGGGAGGGATCTGAGGCTGGACAGGGGCCCCTGAATAGATGCCCTGACTTACCCTGGGCCTCAAAAGGCATCTCCAGGCTCACCTCGTAGCCTCCCCTTAGAAGGTGGGCTGGAGCCGGGCACGCCTGTAACCCCAGCACTCAGGGAGGCTGAGGCAGGAGGATCGCGAGTTCATAGCCAGCCTCAGCAACGGTGAGGCACTAAGCAGCTCAGTGAGACCCTGTCTCTACATAAAACACAAAATAGGGCTGGGGATGTGGCTCAGTGGTCGGGTGCCCCTGAGTTCAATCCCCGGTACCAAAAGAAAAAAGAAAAGAAGGTGGGCTGGGCTTTCCTGCTTAACCCTTCCTGTGACCCAAGGCTGATGGGGACGCTGACGTCCCACGGGCCCTACTTCTGCAGACTTCCTAGACCCCCACACCTTCGGGCTGGGTGGGGTGCTCTGGCCCTGCAATAAGCTGTGCTATTAGCACACGAACGAGACATAGTGAGCCCTGTGATCAGGGCTGGAGCCAGTGCACCAGCTCCAGCCTGCAGCCTTGCCGGGGTCTGCCTGTCACACCTGTCCTCGCGGGGCGGCTGGGTTAGACTCTTTCATGTGGAGAGGGAAAATGAGGCATGGCACCGTCAACTCGTCTGGGGAGGCTAGGAGGTCGCCCAGGCTGCCTTTTACTACCACCTGACGGCGTTTCCTTTAATTTGCTTTGTGGATAATGAGCTCCCCGTCATGGGAGGTGATCAAGCCCAGCAGAATCTCACCAGGCAGAAAAGGTTTCTGGACCTCTCCCTGGCTCACGGGGTGGCCCCAGACAAGTCCCTTCCCTGCTCTGGGCCTTTTGGTGACAAGAGTCACTTAGTGACACTTTCCCAGTTCTGCCTCTGGGCCCCTGGTCTGAGCGGGCTTATCGGGGTTCTCTGAGCACACAGGCTCCATGGCCCCTTCTCTCAGTTCTCCAGAGCCAGAGCACCAGATGGAACCGCCACACCTTGGGAGTGAGGGACGGGGAGAAGGAGGTGTCCCAGCTGGGCAAACAACCCACTCATCTGAGCCAGGTGGGGGCCAGCTGGCCAGCTCAGGGGACACACCTTCTCCTGACTCTTCTGCGTGTGGTAGTGGCCTTGGGAACTGATAGGCATCAGGAAGAGCTGGCCCCTCCAGGGCTGGCCCCAGACCCTGGCACCCAGGCAGCTCCCCTTGGGGACATGAATCCCGGATCTGAACTACAGATAAATGAGTGTGTGCGTGTGTTGGGGGGAGGGGTCTCCGTTTCCACATCTGAAAATGTGGCCACAACAAATAACACACGCCTAAAAAGGAAAGTTGGTCAGCATGGTGGCCACATAATTATTATTGATACAATCATGGTGGTGGCTCACTGTGCCCTGAGCGGCCACAGTACTTTTCTACTCACTTATCCTTCCGCACGGCCCCTGGCAGGAGTCCTACTTGACACAGAGGGAAACTGAGGCTCAAAGACTTCAAGTCACTTGTCCAATAGTCCCCGGTGGCCAGCAGGGCACCTCCTAATAAAAGTGCCCCCCCTGGCTGAGCAGTCAGGCACCCTTAGCAAATCTGGGTCACTGTCTCACCTCAAGGAGGAGAAAGTGAGGCCAGGCGACCAGGAGCAACTTTATCATGCCACAGAGCCCTGCGCAGGCAGAGCTGGGGGCCTGAAGGTACCCCAGGGGACCCTCATGACCCTGGATGTGACCCAGTGCAGGAAGCAACAAGAAAAGGTGGGGGATCAACTGCAGTTCCCTCCAGAAACAATAATGAGCGCCCCCGGGCTCTGGGGGATGTTCCTGGACAGCCACCCCCAGAGGGCTAACAATCGCGACAACAGCCACAGCGACCAGGTGAAGAAGACTGAGCGCCTGGCGCATCTCCCGCAGACCCCGCCCAATCCTGGAAGGAGGCAAGAGCCGGTCCCCGGGACTGGGGAAGCCTTGCCAAGGCCAGAGCTGGCCTTGGAAACGCCGGCGACCAGCGTTGTCGGTGGGTGGGGACAGCCGAGTTCCTGCAACTCGGGGCTCCAGGATGTCGCTACATCTTCAGGGCAAACGCGATGGGGACTTGCTAGGGGCTCCCTGGGCCCCTCCTTCCCTCCACCCGGTGCCCACTCCCGGGACCCGCCAAGTCCTCGGGGTCCCTAACACTCACCCGCCAGGCGACCGTCCAGCCTCTGGCCCTCCTCTGGGGCGGGAGAAGGGTTTTCATCTGGCCGAGCCCCCGCCTCCCGGGCCCCGCTCCTTCCTGCCGCCCGCCCGCCCGCCCCTTCTCTCCGCCGCGCTGAGTTTCCTAGTGGCCAAGGCGAAGTTCCCCCGCCGGCCACGCCCCCGCCCCGCCCCGCCACGCCCCTTCCCCTCAGCAGGCGCGGGCCCGCACCCGAGGCTCGGGGCCCGTCTCGCTCTTCTCGCGGCCCTTGACCCCACCTGGGTCCCGCCACACTCAGGGAGGGAGCGGGTCCGCCACGCAGTCCCCGTGGGCCCCACGTGTGTTCAATGAGAAATGATGAGCTGGGAGGCCCCTTGAACTCAGTGGCTCCTTGGGTCTCGGCAGAGGGTTGGAAGATTCGAGAAGCCCCAGAAAACTGTCCCGCGCCCCTCCTCCCCCAGACATCCGGAGGTTGCGGGCTTGGCATTCAGAAAGGTTCTGGAAGTGGAAGGTCAGAGTTGTGATTTGGGGGGTTTGGGTTTGGAGAGGATTCGAACCCTATCCCCTGCTGCCTAGAATGTCTAGAAGTTTCCAGGCTTGGCTCTGGGGGGTGCGGGGATCCAGGTGTGTGTAGGCGCCATTCAACCTGCCACCCTGGCGTCTCCATTGCCTCCTGAGGAGGAAAGGAGGAGCCTGGCTCTGCCTCAGTTTCCCCGCCTGTAAAATGGAGGAAATCGCCACCAAGGTTGGCGTCCCCAGGTTGGGACAGCTCTGGAGAGTGAACTTTGCTGAGCACAAGTGACTGCAAAGACTGATGAGATCAAACGTGGCTGTACCAGATGGGGCTGCAGGACAGCGGGGCCCCACACAGCAGCCTTTCCTGCAGAAACACTTGGACTTTGGTTGGGAGCTGTGGTCACCCTATGGGGCCCCAGAGAGGAGCTGCCACTTGCTTATCTCTGGGAGGGTCCCCGCCCATTCACCTTCATCAGGCCCTTACACCCAAATCCTGGTCCCTCCAAACGGGTGCTTCCAGGGGACCCTGGACACACTAGAGTTCTGGGGTCAAAAGCAGGGGTCGGGAGGCTGAGGCAGGACGATGAAGAGTTCAAGGGCAGCCTCAGCAACTTAGCAAGACTGTCTCAAAATAAAAAGGGCTGGGGATGTGGCTCAGGGGTTAAGCGCCTCTGGGTTCAATCCCCAGTTTAAAAAAAAAAAAAAAAAAAAACAGGGAGATTCTCCCTACCCTACTAGAAATCCACCTTGTTCTTACGTCCCTCCTAGTGGCAATTCCAAGCGAACCCAGAGTAGGTGTTCAAGCAGATCTTTGTCCACACGTTCACAGTAGCCAGAGGACGGAGGAACCCGCATGTCCATCACGAGGCGGAGGGATAAAGGAACAGGTCCACCCACATAGCGGAAGGTCACTCAGCTGTAAAAGGACTGAAGTAGTGACACCGGCCACAACGTAGATGAAACTTGAAATCTTGACGCTGAACGACAGAAGCCAGGCACAAAAGGCCACACAGGTGTGACTCCCTTGACAGGGAATGTCCAGAACAGGCGAATCCAGAGAGACAGCAGATCAGTGCCGCGGGGGCGGGCCCGCCAAGGCAGATGGGTCTCCTTTAGGGGATGAAAATGTTCTGGAACTAGACGGAAGTGATGGGTGTACATTTCGAAAGTACTGAATGCAACTCTCAGTGCACTTTAAAATGATTTTCTGTCGCGTAATTTCCACATTTATTTTAGTACAGTACCGTGGACTGAACCTGGTGGCAGCACTTTCCCACTGAGCCACATCCCCAGCCCTTTTTTAAATGTTTTTAATTCTGAGACGAGGTCTCCGACAAGTTGCGGAGGCTGACCTGGAATGTGTGATCCTCTTGCCTCAGCCTCCTAAGTCGCTGGCATTACAGGCGTGCGACCCACACCCAGCTCACCTCAATTTAAGCCCAAAAAAACAAAACAACCACCAAGGGACTTCACTGATCACTGTGCAGAGTGGTCACTGAGCCAGAGCAGAGGTTTTGGGGCCACCCAAATGGTGGGGGAAGGGCATCGGAAACAGCTTAATGAGGCCACGCCCTCTGGGGTTGGCCACTTTAGTGGGCCCCGCCCTTCCTGATGGGACGCACCCTCCTGAGATAGGCATCCTCTTGTGAGGGGCGGTAGGCGTGTGTCACACAGTTCCCGCAAGGCAGGGCGGGTTAAGAGGTCACTCCTAAGAAAAATGCCTCCTGTGTTTTAAAAGGTGCCCGGCCTTACTCAGGACCCAGGCAAAACAAATTCAAGGCAGCACAGGTACCATGTTCCTGCTGCTTATCAGATGGGCCAGAACCCAAGCCTAGATAAGCCAGTGGAGGCAGAGGTGGCAGCAGATAGTGGCCTTCAGGAGGCAGCTCCTGACATGCATAGGGCACCCACACCATCAGCCCTACAGCCAACCAAGAGTGTCTGGACAGACCAAGGCCACCAGCCCTACATGCACATGGAGGGAGGGACACTGCCCTAGGCTCAGGTGATTGCTTTTTCCCTCCATGGGACTATGGTTCTGTCCCTGATGCTCACAGCCTGCAGGGCCCCTGGGGGAAGCCGCATCTCAAAGGGCTGCAGAGTCCAACACATTGTGAAGTCCGGAAGGTGCCCCAGCCAAGAACACTCCCAGCTGCAGGCTGGAGGGGACATTATAAATGTGTTTTTGCCCTTGCAGACTGAGGGGGGGGGGGCAGCCCTTCCCTTCCTCTTCAGACAAGGCTGCAGGATCAAAAAGTGCAGGGCAGGTCTCAAGCCACATCCTGCTTCCTGTTTCCAGAGCACCATCTAGTGCAGGCTGGGTTCCTCAGGCTCTTCTGGTCTCTCCAAGTGAGACACTGAAGGTCCCTAGGTGCTCGTCAGGACCCAGGATGACGTGCGGGGCTCAGACCTGCTCCCCAGCACTGTCTGCGGTTACCACCTCCCTCCTGGCACTGTCTATGCAGCTTCCCCAAGGCCATCAGGGATGGGGCCTGCAGATGAGGAAACTGAGGCTCAAGCCACTCACTCAAAGTCACACAGTCATTGATGGCCGTGTAGGCTCTCCACCTAGGCCCTCTGCTCCCAGGTCATGCAGCTTCCAAGAACTTTGTCTTCTTACAGCTATGTCCCCACTGCCAGGCATACTGCAGGAGCTCAATTAATGCTCATGGGTTGACTAAAAATTGCTTTCTCCTGAAACTCAAACTCTGCCTGAGTTGACCTTGCCCATCTTGTAAACTCCTACTCAAACCTCAAAGCCCCGTTTGTCATGCCCCTCCTTAGGAATTCTTGACTCCTTGGGACGAGCTCTGGGTGCCGCAATCTGGACTCCTGTCATCCTTGTCCTTCCCACTAGCCCAGTTCTGAGCCCGTGGGACCGGGTGCCTGTGCCCGGCTTTTGTCCCTCAAATGCTTACAGCATAAGCAGAGTGCAAGGTTTGGGGCAGGATACCTTAGGAACATCAGGCCCCCGTTCCCCGCGTCCACCTTCTTCTCTCCACTCTGACCTTATCAAGGACAGGCCCTGGGGCAGGATGAGGTTTCCTTTTTTTATTTTGTTAGAAAATAAAGTGTTCATTGGAAGAACATTAAAAGACCAGGACCTGCGTGCGGGTGGCACGAGGAGGGCGGATCTTGGCTCAGCCAGGCTGGGCGTGGGGGCTCCTCTCCACGGAGTCTGGGGCTCGGGGGGCTGAGGGAGGCCCCAGCGTCCAGCAGGAGGGCGGGGTGGTGCACACAGAGCTGGGCCCGAGCTCAGCAGCTCACCAGGTACATCCCTGCAGGGGGGGACAGTGAGGAGGGCCCAGTCCCGCCGGCTCCCTCCGTCTCCTCCCATCCAACATTCCCACGGTGTGTCTGCCTTGGGGTCCCAGCAGCCCCTTGTGGGGCAGGAGAACTGAGTAGGGGTGGGGTGGGATGTGGTTCCCTGTCCTGGGTCCTTCCAAGGGTGCCCCGGGGGTCAACCCTGGCTCACAATCCTTCCTTTTTATTTGCAGGGCTGGGGATGGGACCCAGGACCTCAGGCCTGCTGGGCAAGCACCCTGCCACTAGCCGCACAGCAGCCCTGCTTCTTCCTTTGGGGCCCTGACCCCCCCAACCTGCTTCCCCAGTGTTGGGCCTCCTGGCTTGGAAACCTTCCCATCGTTCACACGCTCCCCGGCCACATTCCTCCCACCACCCTGGCGGAAGCAGCTGACAGGGCTCAGTGGGGCCCGGTGCGTCCTAGCTCCTGGGTGCCCGGCGGCAGGCAAGGGTACCTGTGGCAAACCTCCTCTTCACTAGCGACATGCGGTAGCCGCTGCCCACCAGCTCCAGGTCCACGCCCGACAGAGTAGCCCCCTCGCTGGTGAACTGTGCGGCCACGGGGCTGGGTGTGCTGGGCCCAGACAGAGGCTCCCAGCTGGCAGAGAGGTGGCCAGAGCCTAGGAAGGCCTGTGGTGAGCTGTGCCCTGGCCCAGTGCTGTCCCACTGTCCCCGCACTAGAAACCCTTTGCTCTTGCCCACTTGCACCCCTGCACCCTTTTCTTCTGGTTGCACTGGTTTACAAATCAGTTGCAACCCAGGGCCTTTGCACCTGCCGCCCTCACCCCCTGGGTTGTTGTCTTCTCCCAGATTTTTCAAGCTCACTTCTCACAGCTAGCATATCTCCAGTTCTCCCTAGTTTGAATACTTGCCTCCCACCTGAGATTCCCCCCACCCTTCACGTACACCCATTTTTTTAACTCACCCCCTGCCTCAGACACATCTGGAAGCTTCCACATAAACCGCTTCTCCTCCAGGCTCCTGGCAGTGAGAGAAGTTTGGTCAGGTCTTCACCAGAGAAGATGCTGGAAGCCCGTGGGCACAGCTTGGCCACCTCCTGGTCACCCGTGTGACCCCCAAAGGCCCACTTCCCAACCTCGCCTCAGTTTCCCCATCTGTAAAAGAGGCAGGTATGGAGCAGCTGACCCCTGATGGCACTTTTAGAAGATGCATTCAACCCTCCTGCACAGCAGGTTCTACCTTTTTTTTTTTTGGTACCGAGGATTGAACTCAGGGACACTCGACCACTGAGCCACATCCCCAGCCCTATTTTGTGTTTTATGTAGAGACAGGGTCTCACTGAGTTGCTTAGCGCCTCGCCGTTGCCGAGGCTGGCTTTGAACTCGCGATTCTCCTGTCTCAGCCTCCCTAAGTGCTGGGATTACAGGTGTGCACCACCACACCTGGCTAGGTTCTACCTTTTGTACAAAACAAAGGTGGGCTAGGGCCACGGCTCAGTGGTAGAGCACCTACCCCGCGTGCACAAGGCCCTGGGTTCCAACCCCAGCACCTCAGGGGAAAAAAAACCAAACAATGGTGTGTCAGACTAACAGCCTGGTACCAGGCTAGGTTCAAATTTTGGTTTGGCGGGCTGGGATTGTAGCTCAGCGGTAGAGCACTTGCCTCGCATGTGTGAGGCCCTGGGTTCGATCCTCAGCACCACATACAAAGCAATAAAATAAAGACATTGTGTCCATCTACAACTAAAAATAAAAAATAAAAAAATAAAAAATATTTTGGTTTGGCCTCCTTCCCTGGGCCTCAATCTCCATAAACGGGGATGGGTAGAGTCCATACCTCCCGGGGTTGCTGAGACCTAAGACAGCACATCAGAGGCCTGATCACACCTGATGTGGAGGAGGCTCCATCAGAAATTATTATTTTTTAAAATTAATTATTTCTTTAGCTTGGCGTGCTGGGGATGGAGCTCCAGACAAGTGCTCTACCCCCAGCCCTATTTTCTTCTTGAGATGGGATCTCACTGTGTTGCCCATGGCCTCAAACTCCTGGGCTGGAGTGATCCTCCTGTCTCAGCCTCCACATAGCTGGGACGGCAGGTGGGTGCCACTGTACTTGGCTCCGAAATCACTAATAAATTATCCCTAGTTCTAAGCAAGGTGGGCGCCCTCGGTGGTCTGGACTTTGGTGCCACATCACCGGAAGCTCTAAAGGGTTCCGGAGTGGGAGGGGAGGGCCGGGCTGGGCGTGGGTTGGCCTCCCGGGGAGGGTGTGACCCGTACCAGGTGGCAGCAGGCTGGAGGCGGACATTGGTCACAGGCTCCCCCACGGGAAGCAGGATCTGGACGTTGGTGAGCGGCGTGGACACGGCTGTGGCCCCGGCGCGGTAGCTGTACTCCACCGAGACCTGGGTGAGCGAGGTCGCACACTGCCAGCGGACACTCAGCTGCAGGGGCAAGGACTGGGGGCCGGGGCGGGAGAACTGGGAGGAGAGAGAGCAAGAGAGGCCCAGCGCGGGTCATCAGGTCCTGCCACACCGTGACCTTGCCTCGCCAGCCACCGTTCCACCAGCCTGGCACACATCTGCCAAGGACCCCGGCCCAGCCGCGAGAATCCAGTGTCTGTATTACACCATGTCTCCAGCAGAGGGCAGGCGAGCGCCTCACTTTAACAAAGTCGGCCAGACAAGTGCGGGTCCACGGTTCTGGGGCGGGGCCTCTTCAAATTTGCATAATTGTACCATCTGCACCAATGGCCGAGGCGCGGCCCCACCCCAGGCCCCGGGCCCACCTGGTATCGCAGCAGCACCACGTTGTAGTAGGAGGCCGTGGGGTTCTGCTCTGCCTGTCGCTGCAGGGCCTCGGTCAGAGCTGCCATGTTGAGCCAGAAGTCTTTGGTGTCTGGGTCGCTCTGGGAGGGATCACTGTACAGACAGGGACTAATCACCCCCAGCCCTCAGGAAATGCCCTCCCAGAGCCTTTCTCTGTGCCAGCAGCTTCCTAAAAACGTGATTTCTTGGCCCACCCTAGGCCCAAGAAAGCCCTATGGGGATGGGAAGTGAGGGCCGCAAAGGAATCAAGGAAGGCAAGGTTCAGAGTGGGCAAGCAACTTATCCCAGGCCACACAGCAAATCCCAAGAGACAGAGCAGGAGTTCAGAGCTCGGGAGCCCCTGACCCCCATCAGGTGAGGCTCCCCAAGCACGGTACCTGAAGAGCAGGTCGGCACTGGGCTGGAAGTGCTCAATGGGGGCCGTGTGTATGAGGCGGAAGCTGAGGACCGGTGGGGGTGGGGTCCCACTGAACACGCGCATGATGCCAGCGGGGAAGGTCATGGTCAGCTCCCCAGTTACTCGAGCCAGGCAGCTGTGGAGTGGGAGAGCTGGCTCAGGGCTGTGTCTAGGACCCCCGCCCCCTTCCCCTGGGTCCACTGCAGCTCGGGGCTTCCTGGTCCTGTGTGTCCAGCAAGGACCTAATCATGCTTGGACACGAAGAGACCACCCTGAACTGGAGGAGAAAGAGGATCCCTCCCCTGCTTGTTTTCCTCCCAGACCAAGATGCTCAGACCAGGAGGCCTGCGCGTCCTGGCTGTCCTCGGCCTGGGTCTGGGGTCCAGCTCTCCTGTGCGTGGGGGTTTGACTTTAGGTCTTTGCTGCTGATCCACCCCAGGGGTGTGGGGCCAGGCCCGGCTCCCCAGCTCACCCCACCTGCCCTGACTGGGCGTGGCTTTTGGTCCTCAGCCCAGCGCCCAGCAGCCTCTGGGAAGCCGCAGACAATGCCTAGCCCTGCTCCAGCGCCCTCTGTGGCTCCCACTGCCCTCGGGACAGGGGCTGTCACTCAGTTCAGTCTTTGGGGCCTGACAAGTCCGTGGATCACATCTGCCACTCCCTAGGGACCCAGACACAGGGCCCTGGTTGTCACTGCATCTTCCCCGACCATGATGTACCTGGGGCTGTGGCCCCGGAAGTAGGCATGGACGTACTCCGTGAACGCGGTGGCCACAGGCAGGGCATCCTGGGAGCCGAGGACCACGGGGCTTGGGCCCCGGGAGACTCCTGGGGTGGTCAGGAAGTAAGCACAGCCCGGGGTGACCTACCCTGCCACAGCCGCTCACCCAGCCCCCGCCATGTCACAGACAGGCACCCAGGGCCTGGGGCCAGAGCTGCCCCACATACCGTGTCCTGTCTGGGAGGAGAAGCTGGGCCGGTCCGGGGCGATGCTGGGGGCTGAGGAGCCCAGCGGGGAGGGGCTCAGGGGGCGAGACTGGAAGGACAGGAGGGGGAGGGCTGGAGGTGGAGGCCAAGAGCCGCCGGAGGCCACTCCTGGCCGGGTGCCTGCTGTCACGCCCTCACCTACCAGGTCACCGTTGCTCCGGGTGAGGGGGCAGGATACCTTCCTGGAGCGGGGCCCCCGGGGCGGGGCGGCCAGGCCCTCCCGAGCAGTGCCATCGGCAGGTGGGGGCACCAGGTCTGGGAGGAATGTGGAGAAGGGACAAGGTGAGCCACCACCCTGGGTCTCCCGGCCTCCCCAGGGGCAGGAACTCACCCCACCCCAGGGGACAGCGCTTCAGCCAGGCCTGAGCCTGGAGCCACAGGGCAGCGCCCGCAGCCCGGCCTCCCAGGCCCCAACACTGGCAGCCAGAGGGACGAGCCCGGCCTGGCTGCGCAGGCAAGGCTGGCGGCTTGGGAGGCGACACACAGGAGATGGGAGCGGCAACACGGTGACGTCCATCTCTGAGAGGGTGAGGGGCCGCCTAGGGGACCCGGGTCTGCATCCCGCCCTTCTCCTAGCCAGGAGGCACCGTGGCCCCTTGAACAGACTACAGCCAGGCTCTTTCCCATGGAGCAGGTCAAGCATCGTGTTCCAGTGCTGGGGACGATGGGCGGTCAGAGCCACCTCTGGAGCTGGGGGCCACCCCTGCCTGCTCCCTTCTTCCGCCTGACCTCCTGTACCCTTGGCTCTCCTCTCTGGGTGGCCTCCCTTCACACTCTGATGACACCTTCGGGCAGCTGTGACAGGCCCCCTGGCCTCAGCGCCCTGCCCTTGGCCCCTCCCCATCTGGCTGGCGGTCTTGCTGGCTCTTCTGACCACCCGAGGCCTGCCCACCGCCTCTCGCCCCTTCCTCCCTCCCAAGCTGCCAGAGGGAGCCTGTGACCCCAAAGTCATGTCCTGTGCCTCCTCCATTCACAGCCCTTCAAGGGCTCCTGCTTCCCAAGGTGTCTGTCACAGCGCGCCAGGTGCCAAGGACCTGGGGTCCCACCCCTCCCCACTGTGGGCCACACCCCAGCCTCTCCCTTCCGCTTCCTCAAACATGCCTAGCAGCTCCTGCCCCAGGGCCTTTCCACAGGCTGTACGGGCCACTCCTGTCCAGGGGTCCCATCCTCACCTCCATCAAGTCACAGCTCAAATGTCCCTTCCCCTGGGAGGCCTCCACCCAGCACCTGTCACCCCCTGCCTTGTTAAATATGGACCTCCTTATCACCTCTGTAGAGGTGGGGAGCCGGCTCATTCTGGCTGTGTCCCCAGAAGTCAGATCGGGTCCCTCCTAAAGGAGGCGCTCAGTCCCTTCCACTCCAGGTCTCCGCCAAGCATGCTGGACTCACCTCCTCTGGCCTCCAGTCCCCAAGGGCCTGGCGATGGTGCCAGGCGCTGCGGAGAGTCGGGTGGTGGTGGGGCACGCGTTCCCCTGGATTCAGGGGGCTGCGCCCTACAGGCGGGCGGACTCTGAGGGGTGCCGGGGCGGGGGACCCAGGAATCCGGGGAGGGGCCGGGTGCTGCGTGGGAAGGAGAGTCCAGGCCAGAGTCTTCCACGTTTTCAGGCGATGAGGAGGAGAAGGGGGAGGGGCTGGAGGTGAACCCCAGGCTGCTGGAGCCTAGGGGAGCCAACAGCTGGTCAGCGTCGGGCCACGCCCACACGAGTCCCGCCCATCCTTCAGGCCACACCCACGAGGAGGAATGGTGGGTTCCCATTCCTGGTTGCACATCTCCCCAATGTCCTGTGCACTGTTACCCCAACTCTAGCAAAGACCTCCGCCTCTAGGGTCCCTCCCACTAGGGCAAAAGCTTCCATCCTATAGCCCCGCCCACTCACCCATTGGCCCCGCCCTCTCAGGCTAAGGTTCCCATCCTCCACAGCTCTGCTCATCCTCACACCGACCAGCCTCTTCCCATTGGTCCCATCCTCCCTCCGCCTGGCCTATCCTGGCAATGGCCCCACCCCTTCTCTCGCTAGCCACGCCCACACCCGTTCCCATCACCTGTAAAATCTTCATGGTCAAAGGCTGACTCCAGGGGTGGCCCAAAGAGATTCTTGGACATCTGCTCGTCCAAGGGCAGCTTCTCTGCACAGCTGTGGACCAGGAGGCGGAGTCTATTGGCTTGTCCCACCACAGAGCGCGCTCCTCTGTCCTGAGCTGTTCCTGCAGTTCCACCTACAGCCACCGCCGCCTCCTCCTCGAGGTTCAGCCCAAAGGCAGCCCCTCGGGAAGCCCCCAGCCCGTCTCCAGCACATCACGGGCCTGAGCTTCTCCACAACACTTAGGGTACACAATTCATTTGCTGGTCATTTAAATGAGCCACTACAATGTGACTGAGAACAGAGACCTGTCTTGGTCATATACCCCCAAACCCAGCATGCCACAAGTACACAGAGGTGCTGAATAAGCCAGAGGCACAAGGCAGAGACATGGGGAGGAGGTAGGGACAGCTCACGCTGTCACACAACTAAGCTCCATGTCCCACCCTCTAGAACCTACCTGCCGGTCCGTGGGGCAGACCGAGGCCTCTGTGGTTTCCCAGCAGTGTCCCCTGTGGGAGATACAGCTCCTTGAGCCTTCCTGTCACCCTGCCTGCAACACTCCTCACTGCACACCCCAGGGCTGTCCAGCCAGCTGCCCACTGTCACCAGCAATCAGAGATTCAGAGAGGGATTTGAAGCTGAGCCAACTCTGTCTCCAGGTTTGGGCTCTCTTTAGCCTCAGCTTCTCCTTGCAACTTTCATTTAATTTTACCTTATTTTACAGAGGAGGAAACTGAGGGTCAGAGTAGTTAAGCAGCCTGCCCCAAGTTACAGCAGAGCTGGGATTCAAATTCACACCCAAATCCAGAACCAGCTTCCCCTCCAAGTGGTCTTACCCAAACTAAGACAGAAGGCTACTCACGTGAAGAATGGCGTTTCATGGTGCCCTGTGGACAAAAGTGGCAGTGTCAGGCACAGGAGCATCCAGCCAGCCCTACTGCACACCCAGAGCAACCCTCCCACACCTCACCCCTGGGCCTGGAGGAAGGATGAGGCTGCCAGCTGTGGCCCTGAGCTGCGCTGCTGCAGCCTCGGGGTTACAGGATGGAGCCCGGGCTGGGGCAGGCTTGATGTGCACGTGAAACTTGCGGGGCTCCTCGTCGTCAAAGTCAGAGTCGCTAGAGGAAAAACGAGAAGGCTCGGCCGTGCTTAGGCCTCAGTCAAGGAGCCAAGCAGATCCAAACAGCCCTCAAATCCTACCATGTCTCCTCCCCACTCAAATGTTTGGAGACCCCACACCGTTCCATTGCTCACACTAACTGGCAAGCTCCTATTCAGCTGCAAAACCCCAACATTGGTGCCCCTTCCTACAGGAAGCTCTTTTGACTTTCTTTCTAGGACAATCCAACCGCCTCTCTCACTCTTGCCCATCCTTGACCCCACAGAACAGGTGTTCACATCTGGATCGGTTCCCTACACGATGGAGGCTCTCTCCAGGGTGTACACAGAGACGGTTGCTAATGGTAGAGGGGATCACTGGACAGAGCTTTGTCCCTGCGAGGCCAATAGTTGTTTCCGGGGACGTCAGAAGGATATTGTTCTGAGTCACGTCAGGTCGGACAGTGAAACCTTCTTCATCCACCTCTGGACACATCTGGGGGTGGGAAGTGGCGAGTCAGGCCCTTGGTCACCTCACCCTGACACAGGCGTGCCTCCAGGCCTGACTCCGACCCACACTGCCTGCTCTCTTCCCTGGTGTGTGGCAGGTGCCAGGGGCACACTGAAGCGCAGAGGGATGTCCGTCCCTCCCCCGTGGCCCACGGGAGTCTCCAGGTGGGATCTGAACCCAGCCCCGAGCTGCACTTCCTGGGGTCCCCTCCCCCCAACTTCCACCTGGGTTTCAGACTTTGAAGGCCAAGGGTGAGAAGAGACCCCTCCCATCTGCAGCCATGCCGGACCCCCCCCCCCCCCG